>JAVJIF010000471.1:0-181741 GCA_038442645.1 Agave tequilana
GTCTGCTGTTGCTGATTCTCCATCATCATCTGGATAACCCTCAATATATCCACATTCTCTCGCTGCTCCATTCGATGCTGATCCAGAGTTGCTGCGAACACGATCTCCTCTCCATACTAGGATGGCTAAAGATAACTGGAAGGAGTTGAAAAAATGGAAGGATTTCAGGATATGAAGGAAGAAATCTAGGAGGACTAAATGTAGAATCAAGAAGGACTAGATAACTCTTGTACATTGTAGTTGGCAATAGCAAATTATAGAATTTGCCGCTTGATTGTACTATAGGTGGGAGAGCCTAAGCTCTGATACCAAACTGTAACGCCCCGGTTCCACGGATACGGGACGTCACTGCGACGTATATACGTAGGTCAGAGAGTGCCCCCACGTATATACGCTAAGCATAAAGTACAACAAGAAAGGATCAGAGTGCAACATAAAGCGTGGTATACACACATATGCCAACATAAAGGTACAGATACAAAGTCATCACAGTATGATAAACATTACATATTACATATGTCTTTTATCATAACAAGTCCAAAAGTCAAAATACAATAAGAAGACAAATGCTCACGAGTAGGATGAAGATCCCGTGAGTCAAAAGGAGTCAGGTGCAAGGAACTGGAGCTAAGATGCCTGCTCGCTAAGGAGAGCTCGATCTACGGTGGACAACTCCACTTCGATCCAAACTCCGGAATCTGAATATGCAAATCCAAGGAATCAAGACATATAACAATAAATGAGCTACAGCCAATGGCTAAGAGACATGAATAGGGGTTAGAACACAAGTATGGAATATAAGGACAGGTATTAACTAATCATAAAACGGAAAATACAAGTAAAGCTGATACAAGCAAAAGTGATTGTATATGCTTAAGTCACGGTCCCATGAGACAATACATCGAGGGAATAATCCAAACAAGGAAACCCTCATCTATATACCGTTATCTCATGCCACGGTAATCCAAGCATATAGAATCAGAGTTGCAAACCATATGATAGTCAAAAAGGAATGCATAACAAGAATGACAAGGATCATGACAAGAATCAAAACGGAATCATCACTGGAATCATAACAAGTAAAGTAGGAGTCACAATATAACATGAGTCATAACAGGGACTATGACATGAAACAATAATCATAACAATAACCATAATTGAGCCTATTATTATTATTATCGTCTGACCCATATATCTCGGTATGTGTCTCGGTATCGATCCCAAATACATACATCCATATATAGAAAGTCGAGGGTCGTTGTCGGAAGTAGTGGATAGAGGAGAACGAAACACTTCTTATAGTAGTTTCCATACACCTGGAACCGGTTTGGAGGCCCAAGTCCCCCTAAAACATCATCTAATATGGGCCAAGGTCCCACTAACAGTTATCTACTATATTTCGTCCCCCTACTATAAGCAAGGTATCATTCCGGCATCCATCACTTCCACCCATACCCCATACAAGTTGTAGCTTATTAAGGATTATCAGTTTACGGGAATAAGTGAACATAACAGTAATAGCCCTACAGATTCAAGAGGTGGCACCCACAGATTCAAGAGGGGCCCCCACCGTGTGGTGTGGCACTTTGTTCCATGTGGCACTTTGCTCTGAGGGAGTGGATTCTAGAGGTGGCCCCCACCGTGTATGGTGTGGCACTTAGTTCCATAAAACAAGCAGGGTTCCCGTAACAACCGATAATCATAAAGTCAAGTGTATCATGCTTGGTTTAAGAGATAGCATGACAAGGTGGTAATATATAACAAGCAATAAAAACATAACGAAGAATTAATAATTGCCGGGTCACTCATGACCTAACAAGAGGGTCTAACAAGGTAGTGGCATGTCAGTGGTCAGGTGATAACAATTAGGTGTCATGTGATATACATGTGTTAAAAGGAAATAGATAACTGACAAGGCTGTATTAAGGTAAGGCAAGTGGAAACATAGAAACAACTTAGGGTTCAACGACCTCAAAGGGTCTGCCACGCATGCTATAAAATAAGGAAGCAATAGTATCACGGCAAGGTACAAGTATAAGAATGAAACAAGCAATTACAGGGCAATACATAAACATAGAATTATGGAGTAACTAGAAGTAATATACACCAAGTAACGAGTCATGAAGCACTGTATACAAATACCTGAACCAAGCATAAGATCCAAAGTTTAGATAGGAATCAACTATAACAATCAGACAAAGTTAGTCGACTAGGTCAAGAGAGTAGTCGACTAATAGAAGGGTTAGTCGACTAACAGTAGGGTACAGTCGACTAAAACTGTGTACAGAGAGTTGGGTTTCTAATTCAGGAAATGTTAGTCGACTAGGGTCAAGGGAGTAGTCGACTAATAGAAGAGTCAAGTCGACTAACAGATACTTAAGTCGACTAAGTCTGTGATACAGAAAGTTGGGGTTTTCTGGTTCAGGAAGGGTTAGTCGACTAGGTGGATTCAGGAGTCGACTAATAGAGATTCCAGAGAGTTGAGATTTGTTTCCAGGGAAGATTAGTCGACTAATATTTGGGGTAAGTCGACTAATACTGTGTTTCCAGAAAAGTTAAGTTTCAGCTAAGTGTTCTAGTCGACTAGCTCCTAGGTTAAGTCGACTAATCGTGGTCGTGAGCAGAGTACAGAACTGAATCTAGGGTTTGGGTTTGATGGCCTAAAAATATGATTTTTATGTTATGTGTGTACAAGATATGAAGGTATAAGTACAATAGGAAGTGATCAAGTCTTGTGAGTAAAGATCACTTGGGTGGTTAATTGGAGCTTGATCCAGGAGGAGTGATGGCTTCAATCCACAATTAGTTGTTGCTTGAGATGGAGAAGGTGATCTTGGTGTTGCTTTGGGAGTTGGTGTGGTTGAAGATGAAGTCTTGGTGATGCCCTAGATGAAGCTCTTGAAGTCTTGAGAGGGAGGAGGGATCTTGGTGAAGAGGGTTTCTCTTTTGGTGAAGTGAGGAAGAAGAGGGGTAAAATGTGAAGGAGAAACTTATATAAGATTGGGATTTTGTGAAGGGGGTGGAATTAAAATAGATGAGAGGGGTTTTGTGCAAAAAGGAAGAGGGCAAGGTGTCCCTCACCTGGCCACTTGGCCGGCCATGGGAGAGAGAGAGAGTGAGTGGGATTTGATGGGGAAGTAGGTGGGATTATTTGGAAATTGGATGGAGAAAGTGGAATTAGGAAATTGAAAAACAATTGGTTGTGAAAGGAGAAAAGAAATAGAGGAAAAGGAAAAAGAAATTAATAAGAGGAGATATTTCTCTTGGACTCAAATGAAACTGCTGGATAGACAGATACCCGGGTTAAAGTCAAAGATGTGGAAATCATTTCGGAAAATGCCGGAATCGTCCGAAATTCAAGTATCTCGGAACGATTCGAAATAATTACCAAAAATCAATAATAATATATAAAGACCAATAGTGAAATCCGTTTGAAGAAATACTTCATAGTTTTAAAACTAAAAATCCCGGAATCAGTTACCTACCGACTCCGTTGGAAATTTCATAAAATCCTAAATTCTCAGAAAAAGAATGTAAATAAGAAATATGATTCTAAGTAATTATGTCTAAAGGATCATCATGAAATTCCAAACAATTTGAGAATTAAAAATCGGGAATCGGTCAGCGGCACTGGCCGACACCGGTTTTGAAGATTTTCAACTTAATCACAGAAAAATTCCAGAAAATCATAGAAAATCTAAAATATTGGAAAACGATGTTTAAAACTGAAATCGGTCGAATCGGATAACCAGAATGTCTAAAACAAGTAAAACTCTTGAGATCGAGTCCCCGCTCAGACCAAGGCTGACTCCGAGTTCACCGATCCAAATCCAAGGCAAAACAATCATATAAGGAATTCATAATACAGAATAAATATAGGAAACAAATCGAAAAAATACGATCGAAAATCTGAATACGCAACTAAGTACGTATTCCGGGAACGGGTATTACATTAACTCTTGTCCCCTCTCTCCAGGGCTTTTGGCTAATTTACTGTCATGGCTTAGGTCATCTCGGGTCTTACCCGAATGCACTCTTTCTCCTTCCTGCAACACTTTGACAGGGTTCACGTCCCGTTGTAATTTTTTTTTGAAGCTGCACTCGTGATGAACTCCCTTCCAAGCTTATCATTGAAACTCCATCTCAAACTGAGTTTTCTTCCTTTAGCTTGTATAACCCTCCACATTTCTCTCCTTCCAGAATTATCCTGTCTCCTTGGCTAACTGTGATGATACCTTATTGCACTGGGATCCGGCATTCTTCTTCGTCGAGTAACCTTATGAATATTAGATTGTAGCGTGCCTCCGGAACATACCGACCGCCTCCAGAGTACGCAACCGTCCCATCTCTTTCTGTAATCTTGACTGTCCCAATGCAATGATCTCGCAAGCCAAGCCATACACCATCTTGACAATCCCTTCCTCCTTTGCAACCAAGGAGTTGAACAACTCTTTTTGAGAACATAATAAACCGTATTACCTGAATCAAATATCCAATCTTTACCTTGAGAAGTGCTATCCTCATAGGAAGTCATAATGCTTTGGTTTCCTCTAAACCGCTCAATGCTACGCCTGCCTCCGCAGCTTGCCCCTTCTTCTGTAACCACCCTACCGATGCTTGCAGTCATTCTTCCAATGACCTTCCCTGTGACAAAAGTGACACACCTTTGACGAGCCTAGACCTTTCTTTCCTTCTTCTCTTCCTTTTCTTCCGGTGACCACCAAAACCCGATCCTGTTTGCTCCTCTTGATTTGGCTTTTTCTTAATCTCATTAAATAAGAGAGTTAATGTGACCTTCTCTAAGATGAGAGTTCCTTACCGTATAACATGGTGTGACGATGTGATCATATGACTCTGGAAGTAAACTGAAAAGTATCAACGTATTGTCCTCCTCAATGATATTAACATCAACAGGTAGAAGCTCGCTGATGACCTTATTGAAAAAGTTAGATGCTCCAACATCGTTGTCCTTTTGTTCATGCACAGCTCATATAGTTGTTTCTTGAGATACAACTTGTTGGAAAGGTTTTTCATCATATACAACATTTCTAGCCTTGACCACAATCCTGTAACTGTTTCTTCATCCATCACGTTGTACGTCACCTCATCTGCGAGACATAGTTGGTCGTGTTTGCCGTCTTTAGATCCATCTCCTCTCAATCCTCATTTGACGCACCTGCAGGTTTTGCTGACTTATCCTGTAAGATCTTTTGAAGACCATGTTGCACCAGCAACGCCTTCACCCTTTTTTGTCATAAGCCGAAGTTTCCTTTGCCATTGAACTTCTCGACCTCGAACATTGTCGTAAAACTTCCTATCTTCGACATATCACCCTTCGTCAACCTTCAGCTCTGATACCAATTGTTATGACAAAATTGATATGCTATGATACCAATTATTACGCCCAGAATCAACGTTTGTGAAACTTGACAATATGATCAGTACTGTAAAAGAAAATTATTGTAAAGCAAACTAGCAATACGTAGACAAAAGAGTAAAAGAAAGTACATGAGGATTTAACGTGGTTCGGCCCAAAATTGGCCTACGTCCACAGTGAGAGAATTTGAGAGAGCTTTACTAATAAACTTGGTACAAACATATCTAACCTTTCTCTGATGCAACAAGAGTATTTGCCTTCTACTTAATCTAGCCCTAGATTATAAGAGTTTTTCTCTCTATGCACCTTCAACTTGCTCCTCACTTTCTTGACTTCCTCTGGTCTTTTTTGTTTGAAATTTCAGAATTTCTCTGTTGTTCGAGACAATTACAATACTTGGTTACAACTTTAATTTATATAATTTTATAATACAACTCCTATTTTGACTATGAGGTGATCATAGTCTTTGGATGGTTAAAGAATCTTGATGAGTCCTATTAAGAGTTGATTTCCTTGATCTAGAAGGATTCTAAACCCTTTAATCTTTAGAAACACACCTTCATTAAATAGGAATTTAATCCAATTCGTATCCCACCAGAATAACAAAACCTACACCTGAAACGAAGACTGATTCTGCTTCAGATACGTCGCATATAGTCGACTAGTCCTTGGGGCTAGTCGACTAATACCTCCAATTAGTTGACTAATAACTTTAGTTAGTCGACTACTGTAAAAATGCTTCCTCTTTGTATCCTGTCTAGTCGACTATATATAGTCGACTAGTATTGTGTATTAGTCGACTAATCAACTGACTAGTCGACTACTCTACACCAAAACAGGATCTGTTTCTTTCTACTTCAAGTCATCATCTTCTCCAACTTATTTGGATCTTCTTGGACCATCATCTCCACTTTAAAACAAGGCAAAATCCTAACAGTAAAGTGATATATAAATCATCCCTAAAGTCTTCAGTAATAGGATTAAACAAGTGGGTGGTGAACTAATCTCTCCAAACCAAAGTGCCTTTCTCAGAGGGAGGCAAAATATCTGATTGTGCTTTGCTTGATATGATCTCATAGGGGACTTCAACAAGAAATTAGCTATTGCCAGGGCATGTATAAAGCTTGATCTTCACAAGCCATTTGACAGCATTAACAGAGAATTCACATATTTCATGATGCATTGTTGAACTTTCCTGTTAAGTGAATAGGCTGGTTGGAGGAATTTCTATCTTCTTTGCATGATTAATGGAAGCCCAGGTGGCTTCTTTAACAGCAACAGGGGTATCAGACAAAGATATCCTTTTTCTCCATATATATTTGTGATGGCTATGGATTTCTTCTGCTCTCTGTGCTGAGAGAGCAGAGCTCACCAAAACATTTACATCCAATTTCTTATCCAGTTGGCAGCAATCATTCAACCTCCCTGCATATCAGTTTGCAGAGAGTTGGAACTTATTGAAGCTAACTTCCTACAGAAGGGTAGGATGCATGCATAGAGTTGGGATGCTTTGTCTTTGTCTAGGCCTAAGGGTGACGGTGGATCAGTAATAAGAAGCATTTCGAATGTATGTGCTGCAGAAACAAGAGATTGCATATTCTTCATATATTGCTCTCTGCAAATTTAAGCTCGGGCTGGAACAGCGCATCTCTGATTTGCTTACTGAAGCAGCAGTAATCCAGAGCAGATTTAAGCAAAGGAAAACAGAAACTATTCTAGCAAAGCTGGCTTTCAATGCAGCTATTTGGCGCATACGGCAAGAGAGGAATAGAAGGATCTTTCAGTTAGAGAACTTGCACAAAATTCAGGTTTTCAGGAAATTGTATGAGGATATAAATATTCTCAAGCAAACATGTCACTGGAAAACCTCATCAGTATCCTAGCAAATTGGAGTGTGTCTGGAAGGGTATTGTAATCCGGCAAATGTAGGATCTTAAGGTGGTTTATTATTGCTAAATCTAGGATTAGGAAGTGGTGACGACATTGGTCCTCTCCCTACCCTGCTAGTCCTTGTTTAGGATGATCAAGACCTTAAAAAACTATAGTCCAGTGCAGCAATGTATTCTATTAGTATACCAATGACATTTTACTTTCCAAGAAAGAAAGTGTTTACAAATGCAACTTGATTTTTATGTCATCATTACGAAAACAACAAATAACTTCTACATGTCGCAAACAGCAGGTAGAATAGCAGTAAAGCAGCCATAGTCCAAGGCAGATAACGCATATTTGGGATTCTCTTCTAAAGCCTTGAGGCCAGATATTAAATCTTATTGAATTCAAGTAAAATACAAATTTAGAAATCATTGCATGCCATTCTCTACGAAGAAACTCAGCATGAAGCATGAGACACCTAGCAAAGTAAAATAAACATAATTAATCACAAAGCCAAATTCCAACTATTTCGCTTTAGCGTTCGCTTATATAAAAAAATATGGTAACAGCTTGATAAACTTGGAAACAGGTACCTGTGTAACTCAAGAAACAAGTAAGCCTCAGAAATTCCACGCACCCTCTCTTGGGATCAGTTATGTGTCCTCCGAAAGTAGAACTCATGATTGCATAAAATGAATTCTGCAAAGCATGGAAAAATAGAAACAAAAGAAATTTCTCAGATAAGAATAAAATAGTGTTTAATAAAGTAACAGCAATGGGGAGGCAATTCAGGAAAGATATACTTATAGAGAACTTGACATCTAGTTATTAATTCAGAAATAAATTGGGCGATTTTTTAAGTGATTATCTCAAGTAATAATCTTAAATGTCCCGATGCATCACTAAACAATCTTTATTGGAAAGCTAAAATCACTGTTTTGTCATTCAAGAAATGCAAGGAAACAACAGAATTGTTTACTTAAAAAGAAAAGTTAGGAAATTTGAAGAACCAATGGGCAAAAGAAAGAAAAAGATAATTATTAGCACTGCAAAAGCTAGTTCTTTCGGTTCAATTGATGGGTCGGCCGAGCAGAAATTGACAGGAGTTATATAAAGAAAGAGGAGTGGCTATTCTTGGTAAGGTTATTAGCAATTCCACCAGTCAATTGGCAGCATCCTCTATGCTAACAGACCGCTAGTGAGACCACGCGTTGCCAGATAGGCAGTGTCCTCTTTGAGTTACAACAGTGACAGGTAGGTAGCCCATTGTTTAAGAAGACTATGAAGCAGTTATGTTACAGGCATCAAGATAGGTTTTACAACTTTCTTTTTTCTCTCTCTTAGCTTTGTCACAGTCCAACCATGAAATTCTTGCAGTAAGTAGAGTCACACTTCGCTTGATCAAGGATGTGACTCATGAGTCATGGCTATATGCACGAGCCTACTCTCATAATAATAGACAAAATGCATTGTCCAATAGAAGATATAAACATAGAAACAATACTTAAGGATACTACTATATAACGGAGAGAGGTGCTTGCTACAATAGTAAACTGGAAGTTCAACCAAAGGGGGAAGGCTATGGTTCAATTACGGGGAGGGGGCTAAAGCCATAAAGGCGCACCTATATTCTCAAATTATAAAGGTCCGTAGTGATCAGGTCATGTTTTATTAGAATTCGAAAGGAAAACAACATAAAACCTTAATGAGTTCAATCCATAGCTTCTACTCTAGTTGTGAAATCAAACTAAGAAGTCTAAAATTCCAATCCAATGCCTCTCTTATGACCTTATGATGTGCCACCCATGTTTGCAAGGTGTTTAGATTCTACTGAAATAGTATCTTACTCATGCTTGCAAGGTGTCAATACATGAATGACATGGACCCGGACTCAATATGAATGATCATGCTTTCTGGGATATGTAACATAAATGTGTGAAGGTAGACGGACAATCTTTAACCTGAAGAGATGTTACGCAAAATATGTAAATGAAGATGGTTGTTCAGATACACGGCAGTAGAGAAACAGGAGATCAACAGCTGCCTCCACTGAGGAGAAAAGAACCAAATAATCCTGCAATATGGTTCCAATCATTAGTAAGATGAGAAGGTTCCTGCCCTGCCAACTAGAAGGACAAGAGTACCTGGACAAGAAACTGAGACAAAATCCCGTAAATGCCTTAGTTATTTTAAAATAGGGAAACACTATGGAAGGCTTCCATAAGAAATGTCCCAAGTTTGTGAGTATATTCATCAATGAATAACACAAAATGCCGAAATCAAAGTCTCAATAATAGTGGTGCAGATCCCCAATCATCTCAACTGCCACAATAGATGAACTAGTATGACTGGAAAGAGATAATATAGTGCTTTTACTTATTGGACATATAATCCATGCTTTTACCAGTGATTGCAAAATTATTAATTCCTAAACATTCCAAGTTGAAATAAAATAAAACTTTGAGTCTATTTAAACGAGGATGACCAAGATACTTGCACATAGCCAAATATTATTTGAATGAAAAATAAAGGACCATGACTGTGAACAACCTTGTGATGTTAGAGAGCATGTTTTCTCAACCTCCAAGGTCGAAAGACATCCATTCTTATGGCCCACCCTTTCATCGTCCGCTGCAAAGATCCTATGACAATAAGAAAGAGTGTCACTATAATCACAAGTTGACCAACTAAAATAAGATTAGTTACTAATAGAATACAATGTACAAACTTAAATTATCAGTGCTAACAACGCCATATTAATATTTTGAAATCTCGATATCAGTATCAATATCAGTCATTAGATTTTGGTACGAAATTGGCAATATTATCCATTTCGTCTCACATATCCGCAACATTGGGCGTCTTTTCGTTATATCAGGTCATATCGGTATCGGGCCAAAATAATTATATCGGATGATATTTCAAGCCTTGTCCTATTCCTCACCATTGGCTGTAACAATCTGGTTGCCCCCAGAATGAGGCTTAAAGAAAAGAAGTTTGATCAGGCTATCTCATAGTCCTATGATTTGCACGACAAATCAGTTAACCATAAGGTCTAACTAAAGAAACCAAACAAAGTTGACTTACTAGCCAGGCTAATGTGAGGAAATGCACAAAATGGTCGTAGACAACAAACTTAACTGATTGTCTCGTCTCAAAGTCTAGGAATGTTTTATGTTTGATTCTTGACTTCACGTGTGCTTTCTGCATACAAATCAATCGTATTTCCCTTTATTCTACATATTTTCCTGCTGTAGGAGAATTTGGAAGATACCAACTAGTTTTTTAATATTTTGAGTATATGACAAGCCCTTATAGTCTATAGTTTTCTTTGCCAAGGATTTGGCGGTAAGAGAGGGTTGGCATCAGAAATTCAGCTAGCATGTCAAAATTTTATTAAATCTTGCTCCATGGAAACCCCATTTTGATGCGAAAAGGCTCAAATGATGATGATTGCACCTCATTTGCCAATCCATATTCCTGAACTAGGCCAAGCATGTACTGATATCTCCATGCATCCATTGAAGCTCTATCGAAGGCTTATTGCCTTGTATAAGATATTTTTTTCAGGTCCTCTTTTGAGGTCAAGGTGTCAAATGTTGCACTTGGCACCAGCATTCTTGGGCCATTTGTAATTAGACATAAAAGGCTCTCCTTTTCCAATCAAGAAAAACCTGTTCATACTCCTTCAAACTCAAAACACTATATGTGACAGATCTTTCTGAGAGATCTGATTCACATCCCTCGTTAGCAGAAATAAATGTTTAGTTCTCTCTTTATGCCTGTCAAGACATGGTTCAAAGTCTCGGTCTCGGCCGCCGACTCGGCCGGCACCGAGACGAATCGGTCTCGTCGACTCGGATCGGACTCGGACGATACGCACAAAACGCTACATAGAACGCTAAAAAATTATGAAAAATCATGACAAATCGTAAAAAAATGTAGGCATCAAAATTCATATATCACATATTCAAAACATATCACCTAGCATACAAAACAAGAGTACTATGTTTCCATCCAATATCGCGTTACTTTAGAGCCATACTGAAATTTAAAAAATTATCAGTTACATTAAATTAATACTAAAATTAACTAAATTAACTAAATTAAAACTATATTAAATTAAACTAAATTAAATTAAACTAAACTAATTTATAATAAATTAAACTAAATTAAATTAATTACCTAACTTCAATAAAATTATTAAATTACCTAACTTAAATAAAATCACAAAATTATATTAAATTAAATTAAACTAAATTAAGTTAAACTAAACTAAACTAATTTAAACTAATTAAATAGAGAGAGACTGAGGGGGAGAAGGAACAGAGGGGAGAGAAAGACAAGAGAGGGACAGAGAACAGAGGGGGAGAGAGGACAGAGAAACTGAGGGGAAGAGAGAGGGGACAGACGGAGAGAGAGACGGAGAGAGAGATCGATGGAGAGAGAGAGGGAGACAGAGAAGACAGAGAGACTGAGGGAGAGAAAGGGACAGAGGGCCAGGACAGGAGAGAGAGACGAGAGGGAGAGAGATCGACGGAGAGAGAAGACAGAGAGACTGAGGGGAAGAGAGGAACAGAGGGGGACAGAGGGAAAGGGGGAGAGATCGACGGAGAGAGTGAGAGAGAGAAGACAGAAAGACTGAAGAAGAGAGAAAGTCAGAGGGGGAGAGAGACGGAGAGAGATCGACGGAGAGAGAGGGAGAGAGAGAAATAGTGAGAGTGAGAGAGAGAAGGGCAGAGAAAGAGACGGAGAGAATTGGGAGAGGGACAGAGGGGGAGAGAAAGACGGAGAGGGAGGGAGAGAGATCGACAGAGAGAGAGACGGAGAGGGAGAGGGAGAGAGACTAAGGGAGAGAGAGCTCAGAGGGAGAGAGGGAGTACCGGCTGAGCAACGACGGAGCGACGGCGACGGTGGAGCGACGACGGAGCGACTAACCCTCAGTCGGCGACGGGAGATCTGGAGGAGAGGTGAGTGTTTTGTTTTTTTCGCCCTTTTTCATTTTATAAGCGACGAGCCATGGGTGTCTTCAATAGATCCGAGTCGAACCCGGATCAGTTTCGACTCAGATCTGCTCAATGACTCGGGCATCCGAGTCATCTCGGACCACGATGAGTCGTATCCGACTCAGTCGAGATTGCGAACACTGTATCAAGAAACATGTCATGCTTTTAGGTTTAAATGTGCCTTGACTGATGGTTGTCTTGCATTTTCATTCCAAAGTAAATCACATATGGTAATCCCCTAATTTAGAATGTTAACCTGAAACTTATGATGATAAGGTTGAAGCTTCATTCATCAAATACAGCATTACTTTTTCACTCATACTTTATTTTTTAGAAGTCTAATGCAATAATCTACAACATATCCTTATGAATCACATGTTCATTACATATACACTATAGAATGTCACAGTACCCATATAATAGTTCATTGTTGTATTTTCTACCTTCTTCATTAGTGTATTTTCTACCCTCTTCTCTTCTTCTTCTTCTTTTTTTCTGGTAAACATGCTAGAATTGGAAATTACACTCCATAAACTAGACCCAATACATCAATAGTAGTAACGGGGATCAACTTGAAGGAAATTATCTCAAAACAACTTAAGCATCAGCTTGTCTCTTCCATACACACCATCAAAATCCAGAAGACTTACCTTGCGTAGAATATAGAATCATAGATGTGTTCGAGTTTAGCTACCTCCCTTGACAGTTGACATACCTACTGCATCATCAGCAAGCCAACAGATAGATGGTACTCAACACGTTGGACAGCCATATCAATGTGATGCAGGAGATCAAGTCAACAATAGCAGGCTCATGACAACTGAAACAACATGTTTCGGTCGATCGAATGGTCGACCGCATTTCTTAGCCAAAACATCGGTCGACCGTACAAAACCGAGAGTTGATGCCTTACAATCAGTCGACTGCTCTTTGATGCCTTACAGTCGGTCAACCGAGCAGTCGACCAACCCCCAACAGAGAACCAAGAACTTTCAGTCAGTCGACCGCTCGAGGCAGTCGACCGACCCCCAACAGAGAACCAAGAACTTTAAGTCAGTCGACCACTCGATCAACTGAAACAAACAACAGACGAAGGACTTTTTAGTCAGTCAACCGACCTGCGTGTATCTGTTGTATCAGAACCTATTAAGGATTCTGTTAGTTTCTAAATTCTTTCTGTTTTTTTCTATATTTTGATTTTACTTTCATAGATAGCATAGGACATATTCACAGGCTATAAAATGCCCTTAAATCTCTTGTATTTGACACACACAATTTTATTAATATATTTTGAGCTTTTTCTTCCTCAACTTTGCTCGTGAATTCGAGTTGATCGCTTGGCTCATGGATTCGAGTCGTCTAACTGTTGGCCCAATGGCCTTCCACTCTAGTTTTGATGATGATCAACACTCATGTAGTTATGTTTACTAATATTCTTGTGTTTCTAAGTTTCAGATCATTAACAGGATATTAGGTTGGTGATTAGCTTCAACAAGATGATTAGAAGCTATTCATGATGATTCCGGTGCCAAAGCTTAAAGATCATACCTTTGCACTTGGAGAATCACGGAATTTGGACCGAATCTACTTGAAGATGAAGATCGTCAAGAAGACTTAGGTATCTAGTTTAGAGTTTGAGTTTTAGATCCATTTGTAAAGCTTAGTTTAGTTGATATACTCAAGTGCACAAATCACACACGTTTTATGATTTGATATTTGGTTTTCATGAATAGTTTGATCAAAACAAGTTTCATGATTTATATGTATAGTAGATGTTTTCTATTTATACATACATGCTTAACTTATAGACAAACTTATTTTGACGTTTCTATTCATGTTTTGGAAAAATCAAAGTTTGATAAAAATACAAGTTTTGTTTATGATAAAATTGGCAAGACACAAAAATGAATTGATATGATTGATATATGTCTTGAAATTTTTATCACAGGTTTGGTTATCAAAGTAAAATGATAAAACAAGTTTTAGAAAGACATGTTTTTAGAAAAACAGTTTTTATTGTGATTAAAACTATTTTTTAGATTTACTGTGAATTTATGGGATTTTTATTGAGTGAAAAGACCTATTTTCAAATCCCGTATCTGTGCAGATCTGCACTGTGCCTGCCAGGCCAGTTCGGTCGACCGGACCGGTCGACCGCACCAAGTGGCCGGTCGACCGGGTCGGTCGACCGATGTGCACAGACGTGCACGCTGGCTACACATTGTAGTCGGTCGACCGGACCGGTCGACCGAGTTGAGAGTTCAACTCTCAGGATGTTTCGGTCGACCGGGCCGGTCGACCGCTAGTGCCCAACGGTCACTTTTCTGACCGTTGGCGGTCGACCGGGCCGGTCGACCGACGCCTGTCAGAGCTGCCAGCTCAGCTCTAACGGCTAGTTTTCTGTTTGGCCTATATAAACTCCATCTCTTTGGGATTTTGGCTAAGTTTTTTAAGGAGAAAAATTTCTGGTTTCTAGAGGTTTTAAAACAAGTTTTCAAAAGTGTTTGGGGCTTTAATTCTTCAATCTTTATTGTTTTAGGTTTTTGGAAAAATCAAAGAAAAGAATATTTTGGGAGATTTGTCTTGGTTTTCATTCTATATCTTTTGGAAGGATTTTCCCAAGTGATTTTCTTTGTTGCTAGTTTTCCAAACACCTAGTTTTCCACACTTGAGCTATCTTCTATCCTAAACTATTAGGATCTTGTTTGTGGAAAAAGAAAAGAGAAAAAGAAAGAGAAGAGTTTGAGGTTGTTTGTTGTAAACCTCTTTGTTGTAAACACCCTTTTATTTGTGAATCCCTCTTCGGTAGAGGTGATCGGGTGATTGAGTTGTATCCCTCAAGTGTGAGGTGATAGTGTTGGTTGTGAGCCTCTTCGGTAGAGGTGTTGTGGATTGTGGTTGTTGTAGCCTCGGTGGCTTTGTAAGGTTGAGAGAGGAGTTTGGTACTCCTATAGTGGATTGAGAAATCCTACACGGTGGTGTAGGCGGGGATGTAGAGCTAGGTGCTCGAACCTCGAAACAAATCTTTGTGTTAGCGTTTGATCCATTGTCTCTCTAACCCTTACTCTCTTTACTTTGTGCAAGCATCATTCATTCATTGCATACATATCTTATACATTGCTTGTGTTGCCTTGCATCTTTTATATTGCAATTCGTTCTTATATGCTGGCTTGATTGTGTGTGCACATATTTCATATTGCTTGGATTGCTTGTGTGTGTGGGCCTAATTTGTACTCATCCAACAAGAGCTTCACATAGCACCTCAACCCATTTCAAGGGGAATCAAGAGGAGTTAGTCCAGAGCCTCGCAAGGGGAATTCGGCTACACTTGTTGTATTGTATCAAGTTTGTGCAACATTTGCATTAGCTTCCGCATTTAGCGCACTTAGTTTGCATTGAGTTATTAGATTAGCACTTACACCTATTCACCCCCCTCTAGGTGTTTTTCAATTGGTATCAGAGCTAGTGCTCCTGATACTTAGGCTTAACATCCTAGGAGTGAGATCCATTTGCTTGCTAGTCTACATTTGCATTTGATTGTTTGCACATATTTAGTTTATACCATGGACTTCATGACCCCACCTAGTTTTGACCCTTCCAACATTGATGTTTGGAAGTATAGGATGTCCATGTACCTAAAGACCCTAGGTTTGCATGTCTTCCTTGCCGCCACCAAGAGATGTTATCTTGGTGATTGCAATCATATAGGGGCCAATGCACAAGCCCTAGAGGCTATTAGAAGCACTTTATCTAAAGATTATCTTTTATGTGTTTCTAACTTTGATTCCGCTTTTGTAGTGTGGAACAAATTGACAACCACCAACACCTCCGAGCTTCAAGTACAAATACAAGAAGAGGAATCTAGTGGAGAATCCGAACCACAACAATGCTACATGGTCCAAGGGAATGACTCCCTTGAGGTACAATCGGAAACTCAACTAGATAGTAATGATTGTGCTAGTTCTTCAAATGATTTGTTGATCCCCATGCTTTGAATGAAGAACTTTCCATTGTTTGTGAAAAACTAATAGAAAAATATAATTTGTTGAAAAAGAAAAGTCTAGGCATTAATAATGAAAATAAAAATTTGATTGCTAGACTTGATGTTGTTTTGCAAGAGAAAGAGGAGATTGCTAATGAGAGGGATTCATTAAAATCTCAACTTGATCTTGCACTTAAAGAAAATGATCTTTTAAAGTCTAAAAATGATTGCCATGCTATTTTGAAGAAAAATGAAAATTTGTCTTCTAAAGTAGACTTTGTTTTAAAAGAGAATGTTGTTTTGAAAAACAAAATCATTTCTATTTCCAATGATTTAAATGTTTGCTTAGAGAAAAATATTGTTTTACAAAATAAGATTGATTCTCATGTTTACCATGCTAGGGTAGTTTCACCTAAATCACCCATTGCATGTTCCACTTCTTCTATGCTCGAAATGATATAAATTTGTTAAAGAAGAAAATGGATTGTTTGGGCTCCACTATGAGCCAATGTGCCATGAACCACTCACGGTTGGAAACCTTGGTTCGAAAGAAACAAGTTCCATCCTTTATGCATGCACACCCATCACGGCATACACATGCTCCACACGGACACCATCAACACATGTATGCTCATGTGTACTCATGTACACATTGTGGACGTAAGGGCCACCTTGCTAAATTTTGTTTTGATAGATTACATACTACTAAATTTAGCAAAGAAATTTGTTTGGGTTAGAGAAGGGACTAACCCCCATGGACCCAACAAGATGTGGGTACCAAAGACCACCCCTCCTATTTTGATGTAGGTGTGGGCTCTCACATGACGTGAGAGTGATGACACCTTGGAGTGGATGCGTTCCGGACGTCATGGAAATCAAATTGGATGCATCACTTTCAAGGGAAGATTTGGTGGAGATGACCACCATGTTTTGGAGACAAGGAAAGTTGCTTTTTCGGTTTTGGTAACAATCCTTTACTCCCATTTATTATGATTACATGCTTTCCATTTCATTGTTTATAGCATGTTTTTGATGTCTATGGATTAGTATGTCCATTCCATGTTTATTAGATCCTTGACATACATATATAGTATTTGAGACACATATGCTTATATGAACCCATAATTAGTGTTCTCACTTTTGTTTAAGCTATAATGTACATCATGAATCAAATACATGTGAATTCACATAATAATCATGTTTAGTTTTATCATGATGTTCTTTTATCATGTTTTGATGCTCAATGACTTGATTACATGTTTAAGTGTTAGTTTTCATTAAGACTAGGAATTATACTTGTACATATAGTGGGCCACAAATAAATCTATATATGTTTGGGCTTGATTGCATATTTGTACCCATTAGATGTGCTAGTATAGTCTAGTTTTGATGATCCATACATTTTAGACTTGTATTCATATTTTTGGATTTATATGAGTTTTGATTTCATGTATATGTTTATTTTGCCAAAACATTAAGATATACATGTATACCTCTTGAGTCATTTGCCTTCCATGTAAATCTATTTATGGACTCAATTGTGTTTAGGGATATGTATGTATACTTAGTGTATTGACAATTCATACATATACCTTGAAATGAAATTGGTTTTTAGATGAAAATTTAGTGTTTCATGTTTCATGTATTTATGTTTAACTTCATGTATATGTCTATCTAGTTCAAACTAATCTTATACATATACATCTTTTGAGCCACGTGCCTTCATGAATATACATTTAGTGGACTCGTTGAGTTTTGGATATGTATGTATATTTTAGCTTGTATTAGATATACATATGTCTTGAAGATTAAATAAGTAGTTTTATATGATTTTTCATGTTTTGATGGAATTATGTTTTAAGGAATAATTGAGCTTAATGAAATATTTTTCATGATTATGATCTTCACATATTATTTGTACACTCATATCTATTGCTCATGTTTTGTTTCTCATGAGTTATGCTTTATTGGTTAGAGTGATGATTATCATGTGAATTTCAATTTTGTTTTATTCCTTGCTTGAAGGATTTCGTGCTAGTTAACAAGTTTTCCATTTAACTAGTTGCGGTGTTCTTCATTTTGGTAGTGATTTTCAAACAAAACTACATTTTCAAATCTATCTTTGAAAACCCCTACCTTCCAAGGGCGGTAGGATGGGAGATTATGTTCATGTATGCCCTAAATTGAAATCTTTAAAACTTGAATTATGATGGGTGGTAGATAATATGATGTATACACTTGAACTTATTGTTATGTCAATTGGTATCATTGAACTCTTTCAATTGGTATCATTTTGATCTTCTTGTATACTCATATATGTTTTGTATGTATGTATGCTTTAAATTCCAAGTATATCAATTTCTATTGGTATCTATCTTTCATACATATATATGTTTGTGTTTATGCTAGTGCTTGAGTTTCAATTTTGTTTAAATTGATTACTTTTAAATTGTTATCAAGACTATGCATGTCTTTAGTTTGTTTTTCATAAGGGGGAGAAAATTTGATTTTGTATTTCAATTGGTATTTGTACTCCCACTCTTTATGATTAAAAGTTGTTATTTTGAACATATGATATCAACATCAAATTTGTTTATATATTTTCAAAATGAATATATTCTTACAATTGGTATCAAAATTTGTGTTTAGACATTCAAAATTTGTTATGTTGTTTTACAATTGGTAGTTTCAAAATTTTGTTTAAAGAAAATATTCAAAGTTTTGATTTGTATTTCCTATATGCAAGGAGAGCTTAACATCTCTCTTACATATAGATTCATGTTGAGTATATTATAAATTGAGGAGCTTGACAACTCTTCTTTATATGATATACGTGTGTAGGGGGAGCTTCACATCTCCTCTTATGCATTACATAATATGTGTTATGTGAATTGGGACTTGTCATCCCTTCTTCATGTAATGCATATGTGTAGGGAAGCTAACTTAGCGTCTTCCTCTTCATGAATGTATATAGCATATAACATATATTGATCCTTGTTTATTGGTATCAAGATGCTTCATTGACATATTTTTTTAATTGATATCATGTTTGTAGTCACCCCTTATTGATTTTATTTTTTGTTTTAGACAAAAAGGGGGAGAACATTGTTTTATTGTTTTGATTGACTAAAAAAGGGAGAAAGATTTTTACCCCTCATTTTATTGTTTGGATTGTTTAACCCCTTCTTGATCTTTTTGTTTGACAAAAAGGGGGAGAAAAATTTGTTTGATTTGATTTTACTTTGTTTACCCCTTTGTTGATGATTGACAAAAAGGGGGAGAATTATTTGAGAGTTTAACATGCATATATAAAACTCAAATTACTTCTATGCATGATTGGTACATTTTTTATATGCATACTTATGTTTTATATGCATATATTATGTTTTAATCTCAAGAATATTAAGTTTAATAGATATATAGAGTTTGCTTTGTAATTGGTATCTAGAGCTTATTTTGTTTTGAATATTCCATTTGATATCTAGAACCATTTATTGTTTATGCATACGCATGTTTCATGTTTAACATTCATTGCATATATTTATTGTTTATCCCTATGCATGAGTTAAGGGGGAGCTTCCTTGAAGCTTATCTTTAATCCATGCATATATAACTCCATGAGTTTTGTCATCATCAAAAAGGGGGAGATTGTTGGCCCAATGGCCTTCCACTCTAGTTTTGATGATGATCAACACTCATGTAGTTATGTTTACTAATATTCTTGTGTTTCTAAGTTTCAGATCATTAACAGGATATTAGGTTGGTGATTAGCTTCAACAAGATGATTAGAAGCTATTCATGATGATTCCGGTGCCAAAGCTTAAAGATCATACCTTTGCACTTGGAGAATCACGGAGTTTGGACCGAGTCTACTTGAAGATGAAGATCGTCAAGAAGACTTAGGTATCTAGTTTAGAGTTTGAGTTTTAGATCCATTTGTAAAGCTTAGTTTAGTTGATATGCTCAAGTGCACAAATCACACACGTTTTATGATTTGATATTTGGTTTTCATGAATAGTTTGATCAAAACAAGTTTTCATGATTTATATGTATAGTAGATGTTTTCTATTTATACATACATGCTTAACTTATAGACAAACTTATTTTGACGTTTCTATTCATGTTTTGGAAAAATCAAAGTTTGATAAAAATACAAGTTTTGTTTATGATAAAATTGGCAAGACACAAAAATGAATTGATATGATTGATATATGTCTTGAAATTTTTATCACAAGTTTGGTTATCAAAGTAAAATGATAAAACAAGTTTTAGAAAGACATGTTTTTAGAAAAACAGTTTTATTGTGATTAAAACTATTTTTTAGATTTACTGTGAATTTATGGGATTTTTATTGAGTGAAAAGACCTATTTTCAAATCCCGTATCTGTGCAGATCTGCACTGTGCCTGCCAGGCCAGTTCGGTCGACCGGACCGGTCGACCGCACCAAGTGGCCGGTCGACCGGGTCGGTCGACCGATGTGCACAGACGTGCACGCTGGCTACACATTGTAGTCGGTCGACCGGACCGGTCGACCGAGTTGAGAGTTCAACTCTCAGGATGTTTCGGTCGACCGGGCCGGTCGACCGCTAGTGCCCAACGGTCACTTTTCTGACCGTTGGCGGTCGACCGGGCCGGTCGACCGACGCCTGTCAGAGCTGCCAGCTCAGCTCTAACGGCTAGTTTTCTGTTTGGCCTATATAAACTCCATCTCTTTGGGGATTTTGGCTAAGTTTTTTAAGGAGAAAAATTTCTGGTTTCTAGAGGTTTTAAAACAAGTTTTCAAAAGTGTTTGGGGCTTTAATTCTTCAATCTTTATTGTTTTAGGTTTTTGGAAAAATCAAAGAAAAGAATATTTTGGGAGATTTGTCTTGGTTTTCATTCTATATCTTTTGGAAGGATTTTCCCAAGTGATTTTCTTTGTTGCTAGTTTTCCAAACACCTAGTTTTCCACACTTGAGCTATCTTCTATCCTAAACTATTAGGATCTTGTTTTTGTGGAAAAAGAAAGAGAAAAAGAAAGAGAAGAGTTTGAGGTTGTTTGTTGTAAACCTCTTTGTTGTAAACACCCTTTTATTTGTGAATCCCTCTTCGGTAGAGGTGATCGGGTGATTGAGTTGTATCCCTCAAGTGTGAGGTGATAGTGTTGGTTGTGAGCCTCTTCGGTAGAGGTGTTGTGGATTGTGGTTGTTGTAGCCTCGGTGGCTTTGTAAGGTTGAGAGAGGAGTTTGGTACTCCTATAGTGGATTGGGAAATCCTACACGGTGGTGTAGGCGGGGATGTAGAGCTAGGTGCTCGAACCTCGAAACAAATCTTTGTGTTAGCGTTTGATCCATTGTCTCTCTAACCCTTACTCTCTTTACTTTGTGCAAGCATCATTCATTCATTGCATACATATCTTATACATTGCTTGTGTTGCCTTGCATCTTTTATATTGCAATTCGTTCTTATATGCTTGGCTTGATTGTGTGTGCACATATTTCATATTGCTTGGATTGCTTGTGTGTGTGGGCCTAATTTGTACTCATCCAACAAGAGCTTCACATAGCACCTCAACCCATTTCAAGGGGAATCAAGAGGAGTTAGTCCAGAGCCTCGCAAGGAGAATTCGGCTACACTTGTTGTATTGTATCAAGTTTGTGCAACATTTGCATTAGCTTCCGCATTTAGCGCACTTAGTTTGCATTGAGTTTATTAGATTAGCACTTACACCTATTCACCCCCCCTCTAGGTGTTTTTCAATTGGTATCAGAGCTAGTGCTCCTGATACTTAGGCTTAACATCCTAGGAGTGAGATCCATTTGCTTGCTAGTCTACATTTGCATTTGATTGTTTGCACATATTTAGTTTATACCATGGACTTCATGACCCCACCTAGTTTTGACCCTTCCAACATTGATGTTTGGAAGTATAGGATGTCCATGTACCTAAAGACCCTAGGTTTGCATGTCTTCCTTGCCGCCACCAAGAGATGTTATCTTGGTGATTGCAATCATATAGGGGCCAATGCACAAGCCCTAGAGGCTATTAGAAGCACTTTATCTAAAGATTATCTTTTATGTGTTTCTAACTTTGATTCCGCTTTTGTAGTGTGGAACAAATTGACAACCACCAACACCTCCGAGCTTCAAGTACAAATACAAGAAGAGGAATCTAGTGGAGAATCCGAACCACAACAATGCTACATGGTCCAAGGGAATGACTCCCTTGAGGTACAATCGGAAACTCAACTAGATAGTAATGATTGTGCTAGTTCTTCAAATGATTTTGTTGATCCCCATGCTTTGAATGAAGAACTTTCCATTGTTTGTGAAAAACTAATAGAAAAATATAATTTGTTGAAAAAGAAAAGTCTAGGCATTAATAATGAAAATAAAATTTGATTGCTAGACTTGATGTTGTTTTGCAAGAGAAAGAGGAGATTGCTAATGAGAGGGATTCATTAAAATCTCAACTTGATCTTGCACTTAAAGAAAATGATCTTTTAAAGTCTAAAAATAATTGCCATGCTATTTTGAAGAAAAATGAAAATTTGTCTTCTAAAGTAGACTTTGTTTTAAAAGAGAATGTTGTTTGAAAACAAAATCATTTCTATTTCCAATGATTTAAATGTTTGCTTAGAGAAAAATATTGTTTTGCAAAATAAGATTGATTCTCATGTTTACCATGCTAGGGTAGTTTCACCTAAATCACCCATTGCATGTTCCACTTCTTCTATGCTCGAAAATGATATAAATTTGTTAAAGAAGAAAATGGATTGTTTGGGCTCCACTATGAGCCAATGTGCCATGAACCACTCACGGTTGGAAAGCTTGGTTCGAAAGAAACAAGTTCCATCCTTTATGCATGCACACCCATCACGGCATACACATGCTCCACACGGACACCATCAACACATGTATGCTCATGTGTACTCATGTACACATTGTGGACGTAAGGGCCACCTTGCTAAATTTTGTTTTGATAGATTACATACTACTAATTTAGCAAAGAAATTTGTTTGGGTTAGAGAAGGGACTAACCCCCATGGACCCAACAAGATGTGGGTACCAAAGACCACCCCTCCTATTTTTTATGTAGGTGTGGGCTCTCACATGACGTGAGAGTGATGACACCTTGGAGTGGATGCGTTCCGGACTTCATGGAAATCAAATTGGATGCATCACTTTCAAGGGAAGATTTGGTGGAGATGACCACCATGTTTTGGAGACAAGGAAAGTTGCTTTTTCGGTTTTGATAACAATCCTTTACTCCTATTTATTATGATTACATGCTTTCCATTTCATTGTTTATAGCATGTTTTTGATGTCTATGGATTAGTATGTCCATTCCATGTTTATTAGATCCTTGACATACATATATAGTATTTGAGACACATATGCTTATATGAACCCATAATTAGTGTTCTCACTTTTGTTTAAGCTATAATGTACATCATGAATCTAATACATGTGAATTCACATAATAATCATGTTTAGTTTTATCATGATGTTCTTTTATCATGTTTTGATGCTCAATGACTTGATTACATGTTTAAGTGTTAGTTTTCATTAAGACTAGGAATTATACTTGTACATATAGTGGGCCACAAATAAATCTATATATGTTTGGGCTTGATTGCATATTTGTACCCATTAGATGTGCTAGTATAGTCTAGTTTTGATGATCCATACATTTTAGACTTGTATTCATATTTTTGGATTTATATGAGTTTTGATTTCATGTATATGTTTATTTTGCCAAAACATTAAGATATACATGTATACCTCTTGAGTCATTTGCCTTCCATGTAAATCTATTTATGGACTCAATTGTGTTTAGGGATATGTATGTATACTTAGTGTATTGACAATTCATACATATACCTTGAAATGAAATTGGTTTTTAGATGAAAATTTAGTGTTTTATGTTTCATGTATTTATGTTTAACTTCATGTATATGTCTATCTAGTTCAAACTAATCTTATACATATACATCTTTTGAGCCACGTGCCTTCATGAATATACATTTAGTGGACTCGTTGAGTTTTGGATATGTATGTATATTTTAGCTTGTATTAGATATACATATGCCTTGAAGATTAAATAAGTAGTTTTATATGATTTTTCATGTTTTTGATGGAATTATGTTTTAAGGAATAATTGAGCTTAATGAAATATTTTTCATGATTATGATCTTCACATATTATTTGTACACTCATATCTATTGCTCATGTTTTGTTTCTCATGAGTTATGCTTTATTGGTTAGAGTGATGATTATCATGTGAATTTCAATTTTGTTTTATTCCTTACTTGAAGGATTTCGTGCTAGTTAACAAGTTTTCCATTTAACTAGTTGCGGTGTTCTTCATTTTGGTAGTGATTTTCAAACAAAACTATATTTTCAAATCTATCTTTGAAAACCCCTACCTTCCAAGGGCGGTAGGATGGGAGATCATGTTCATGTATGCCCTAAATTGAAAATCTTTAAAACTTGAATTATGATTGGGTGGTAGATAATATGATGTATACACTTGAACTTATTGTTAAGTCAATTGGTATCATTGAACTCTTTCAATGGTATCATTTTGATCTTCTTGTATACTCATATATGTTTTGTATGTATGTATGCTTTAAATTCCAAGTATATCAATTTCTATTGGTATCTATCTTTCATACATATATATGTTTGTGTTTATGCTAGTGCTTGAGTTTCAATTTTGTTTAAATTGATTACTTTTAAATTGTTATCAAGACTATGCATGTCTTTAGTTTGTTTTTCATAAAGGGGGAGAAAATTTGATTTTGTATTTCAATTGGTATTTGTACTCCCACTCTTTATGATTAAAAGTTGTTATTTTGAACATATGATATCAACATCAAATTTGTTTATATATTTTCAAAATGAAATATATTCTTACAATTGGTATCAAAATTTGTGTTTAGACATTCAAAATTTGTTATGTTGTTTTACAATTGGTAGTTTCAAAATTTTGTTTAAAGAAAATATTCAAAGTTTTGATTTGTATTTCCTATATGCAAGGAGAGCTTAACATCTCTCTTACATATAGATTCATGTTGAGTATATTATAAATTGAGGAGCTTGACAACTCTTCTTTATATGATATACGTGTGTAGGGGGAGCTTCACATCTCCTCTTATGCATTACATAATATGTGTTATGTGAATTGGGGCTTGTCATCCCTTCTTCATGTAATGCATATGTGTAGGGAAGCTAACTTAGCGTCTTCCTCTTCATGAATGTATATAGCATATAACATATATTGATCCTTGTTTATTGGTATCAAGATGCTTCATTGACATATTTTTTAATTGATATCATGTTTGTAGTCACCCCTTATTGATTTTGTTTTTTGTTTTAGACAAAAAGGGGGAGAACATTGTTTTATTGTTTTGATTGACTTAAAAAGGGGAGAAAGACTTTTACCCCTCATTTTATTGTTTGGATTGTTTAACCCCTTCTTGATCTTTTTGTTTGACAAAAAGGGGGAGAAAAATTTGTTTGATTTGATTTTACTTTGTTTACCCCTTTGTTGATGATTGACAAAAAGGGGGAGAATTATTTGAGAGTTTAACATGCATATATAAAACTCAAATTACTTCTATGCATGATTGGTACATTTTTTATATGCATACTTATGTTTTATATGCATATATTATGTTTTAATCTCAAGAATATTAAGTTTAATAGATATATAGAGTTTGCTTTGTAATTGGTATCTAGAGCTTATTTTGTTTTGAATATTCCATTTGATATCTAGAACCATTTATTGTTTATGCATACGCATGTTTCATGTTTAACATTCATTGCATATATTTATTGTTTATCCCTATGCATGAGTTAAGGGGGAGCTTCCTTGAAGCTTATCTTTAATCCATGCATATATAACTCCATGAGTTTTGTCATCATCAAAAAGGGGGAGATTGTTGGCCCAATGGCCTTCCACTCTAGTTTTGATGATGATCAACACTCATGTAGTTATGTTTACTAATATTCTTGTGTTTCTAAGTTTCAGATCATTAACAGGATATTAGGTTGGTGATTAGCTTCAACAAGATGATTAGAAGCTATTCATGATGATTCCGGTGCCAAAGCTTAAAGATCATACCTTTGCACTTGGAGAATCACGGAGTTTGGACCGAGTCTACTTGAAGATGAAGATCGTCAAGAAGACTTAGGTATCTAGTTTAGAGTTTGAGTTTTAGATCCATTTGTAAAGCTTAGTTTAGTTGATATGCTCAAGTGCACAAATTACACACGTTTTATGATTTGATATTTGGTTTTCATGAATAGTTTGATCAAAACAAGTTTTCATGATTTATATGTATAGTAGATGTTTTCTATTTATACATACATGCTTAACTTATAGACAAACTTATTTTGACGTTTCTATTCATGTTTTGGAAAAATCAAAGTTTGATAAAAATACAAGTTTTGTTTATGATAAAATTGGCAAGACACAAAAATGAATTGATATGATTGATATATGTCTTGAAATTTTTATCACAAGTTTGGTTATCAAAGTAAAATGATAAAACAAGTTTTAGAAAGACATGTTTTTAGAAAAACAGTTTTTATTGTGATTAAAACTATTTTTTAGATTTACTGTGAATTTATGGGATTTTTATTGAGTGAAAAGACCTATTTTCAAATCCCGTATCTGTGCAGATCTGCACTGTGCCTGCCAGGCCAGTTCGGTCGACCGGACCGGTCGACCGCACCAAGTGGCCGGTCGACCGGGTCGGTCGACCGATGTGCACAGACGTGCACGCTGGCTACACATTGTAGTCGGTCGACCGGACCGGTCGACCGAGTTGAGAGTTCAACTCTCAGGATGTTTCGGTCGACCGGGCCGGTCGACCGCTAGTGCCCAACGGTCACTTTTCTGACCGTTGGCGGTCGACCGGGCCGGTCGACCGACGCCTGTCAGAGCTGCCAGCTCAGCTCTAACGGCTAGTTTTCTGTTTGGCCTATATAAACTCCATCTCTTTGGGGATTTTGGCTAAGTTTTTTAAGGAGAAAAATTTCTGGTTTCTAGAGGTTTTAAAACAAGTTTTCAAAAGTGTTTGGGGCTTTAATTCTTCAATCTTTATTGTTTTAGGTTTTTGGAAAAATCAAAGAAAAGAATATTTTGGGAGATTTGTCTTGGTTTTCATTCTATATCTTTTGGAAGGATTTTCCCAAGTGATTTTCTTTGTTGCTAGTTTTCCAAACACCTAGTTTTCCACACTTGAGCTATCTTCTATCCTAAACTATTAGGATCTTGTTTTTGTGGAAAAAGAAAAGAGAAAAAGAAAGAGAAGAGTTTGAGGTTGTTTGTTGTAAACCTCTTTGTTGTAAACACCCTTTTATTTGTGAATCCCTCTTCGGTAGAGGTGATCGGGTGATTGAGTTGTATCCCTCAAGTGTGAGGTGATAGTGTTGGTTGTGAGCCTCTTCGGTAGAGGTGTTGTGGATTGTGGTTGTTGTAGCCTCGGTGGCTTTGTAAGGTTGAGAGAGGAGTTTGGTACTCCTATAGTGGATTGGGAAATCCTACACGGTGGTGTAGGCGGGGATGTAGAGCTAGGTGCTCGAACCTCGAAACAAATCTTTGTGTTAGCGTTTGATCCATTGTCTCTCTAACCCTTACTCTCTTTACTTTGTGCAAGCATCATTCATTCATTGCATACATATCTTATACATTGCTTGTGTTGCCTTGCATCTTTTATATTGCAATTCGTTCTTATATGCTTGGCTTGATTGTGTGTGCACATATTTCATATTGCTTGGATTGCTTGTGTGTGTGGGCCTAATTTGTACTCATCCAACAAGAGCTTCACATAGCACCTCAACCCATTTCAAGGGGAATCAAGAGGAGTTAGTCCAGAGCCTCGCAAGGGGAATTCGGCTACACTTGTTGTATTGTATCAAGTTTGTGCAACATTTGCATTAGCTTCCGCATTTAGCGCACTTAGTTTGCATTGAGTTTATTAGATTAGCACTTACACCTATTCACCCCCCCTCTAGGTGTTTTTCACTAACTTGTGGATTCAGATGATTATTTCCTACCTGAAGATTTCTTCAGGGCTCATCAGCGCTAGAACGAGATTTAGCCCGCATCGCTCGTCTTCTTTGCTTCCCGTCCGCGTCAAGTGGTACTAGAGCTTCGACAAACACTCCGGCAATGGGCGGAAACAACGAGCAACCAAATCTGTTCACAAGAATGGTACTGTTGAAGGGAGGCTCAACACTTTTGAATCCACTATGGACATTGTGGTCCAGAAACCTAAGAAGATCTCCCTCCGACTTGATGATTGCAGCATGGCTAATGGTACGCACCGAAGCGGGTTTGATCGTCCAACAAATAACCCTCCGCCACTACCTCCACCTTCATCAGGTAACCCTCTTCATCACCTCCACCTCTCTCAAATAACTCTCGCCCACAAACCCCACGACTAAACCAACAACCTCCAATTCAACCTCCGCCAGTTCAACCACCTCCGCTACTGTACTCCTATCAACCATCATCATATCCACCATACCCAAACCGACCACCTACATACCACCATATCAATACTCTCCACAGTCAAACTACCCTCCACGACACCCCCATCGATGACTTCTCCGATGAGGAGTTCAACAACCCTGCTTATCAATATGATGATTTTGGAGATGACGGCCCCGTCTATTTACAGCATGGGAGGTTCGGTAATCCTAATCTAAATAGGGGAGGCGAATTTACTAACCCCAACATGAAGGCTAGAGTCCATTTTCATAACCATGATAGGAAAGGAGGGTACCCAAATCCTCAAGAATATCAAATGAAGGTTGACATCCCCTCTTTCAACGACAATTTAGATATTGAATCCTTTCTGAATTGGATCTACAAGGTGGATAAATTTTTTGACATAGCTTATGTTCCCCTGGAGAAACAAGTCAAATTTGAGGCGTACAAGTTCAAGGGAGGAGTAGCCGCATGGTGGGATCAACTACAAGTCTTACGAAGACGACAAGGATAACACCCTGTGGTGACACGGAGGCGCATGAAGCAACTCCTACAAGGTAGATTCATTCCTCCTGATTATCAACATATTCTCTACAATCAATTTGAACAATGCAGGTAAGATACGAAGACTGTGACAACATATGCGGAGGAGTCCTATCGCCTCGCATCGCGATGTGATTTGTCTCTGATAGAGGAGCAACAAACTGCAAAGTACATCCACGGGTTGAAATACCCCATCCAGGAGCGCGTGGCCCTCCAAGATGTGTATAATCGACGAAGCCCAAAACAAGGTCATGAAGAATGAGAGGTTACAGGACAATGCATTATCCTTCAAGAATACAGTAGAAAGAACATCCAGTGGCACAAGAACTCGACAAGAGTCTGCATCAAGTGAGCGACGCGGCACCGACAACTCCAGCTACAAAAGATGCCCCCATTACCAATGCTAAGGAGAATCCTTACGCCAAACCTGGTGTTGGCAAGTGTTACAGATGTAGTAAACCTGAACACATATCCAATGAGTGCTCAATGAGAAGATAAGTCAATATGGCAGACTATGAGGAAGAAAATGAAGTGAAGATCATGACTGAACAGGAAGATTCCGACTTTGCCAAAGAATATGGAGAATCGGCCGCCTACATGATTCGATTGCTTTGCAACCAAAAGAACCCCTACACTACACAATGGCATCAAATCTTCTACTTAAGGTGCTCAGTCAAAGGCAAGGTATGCATCTCATCATCGACAATGGCAGTTGTGAGAACATTGTCTCCAGCGCATTTGTAGACTATTTGGAGTTAATAACGTAGTCGATCCGCACCCATACACCATTGAGTGGATAAAGAGGGGCCCTTGCATCAAGGTAACAAATCTTTGTCATGTTTCTATCTCAATTAGCAAATTTTATCAAGAATATGTTACTTGTGATGTTGTCGATATGGATGCATGTCACATACTTCTGGGGAGACCACGGCAACATGATTTGATGCTACCCATTAAGGCAAGAGAAACATCTACATGTTCATGTGGAAGGCAAGAGGATCATCGTGAAGCCGATCCCACCTGCGCCAAAGCCGACCAAGGGAGAGAAATCAAAGTTCATCTCCATACGCAGCCGAGGTGAATTCTTGGTAGAATCCAAAGAGACGAAACAAAGGTTTGCCTTAATAGTCAAACAGGAGGTCGGATCATCAGTTTAAGTCCCCGAGAAGATGAAGCCAATATTGGAGGAGTTCCAAAGAACAGTTCACGACGAACTCCCGGATGAGTTGCCGCCCATGAGAGATATCCAACACCGCATTGACATTATCCATGGAGAAGTTTACTCAACCTTCCACACTACAGGACGAATCTTAAAGAAAGTAAAATCTTAAGAAAGAAAGTCGAAGAGCTGATCCAAAAGGGGGCACATAAGAGAAAGCATGTGTTCATGTGCGTTACCAGTCCTTCTGACGCTAAAGAAAGATGGGAGTTAGCGTGTGTGTAGACAGTCGGGCCATTAACAAGATCACCATCAGGTATCAATTTCCCATACCCCGTCTCGATGATATGCTGGATCGATTAGGAGGATGATGTATGTTTTCGAAGATCGACCTGAGGAGCGGTTATCACCAAATCCGCATTAGATCGGGAGATGAATGGAAGACACATTCAAAACCTAGAAGGATTGTATAAGTGGTTGGTCATGCCCTCTGGGCTATCCAATGCACCAAGCACTTTTATGAGGCTCATGAATCAAGTACTGAAGCCTTTCTTGGGCAAATTTGTGGTTATCTACTTTGATGACATCCTCATCTACAGTGCTAATGTGGCTGAGCATTTATGACATCTACGGGAAGTCTTCAATGTGCTCCAAGTCGACGAATTGTATATCAATCTGAAGAAATGCAGCTTTATGACTTCGAGCCAGATATTCTTAGGCTTTGTTGTCAGTTCTCAAGGAATCCATGTAGACGAGAAGAAAGTGAGGGTAATCCGAAATTGGCCCACCCCTAATAGTGCTACCGAAGTAAGAAGTTTTCATGGCCTAACTACTTTCTACCGGCGATGCATCTGCAAATTTAGTTGCTCGGTCACCCCTATGACAGATTGCTTGAAGAAGAAGGGTCCTTTTATTTGGATTGAAGAAGCCAGAAGAGCTTTCGTTCTCATAAAAGAGAAGCTCACAAACGCCCTTGTATTAGCTTTTCCAAATTTTAAAAAGGTGTTCGAGTTAGAGTGTGATGCGTGGGGAGTAGGCATTGAAGCAGTACTATCACAAGAGATTTATTGCGTTCCTCGGTGAAAAGTTAAATGAGGGATGGCAAAAGTAATCCACCTATGAGCAAGAAATATATGCAGTGTACCTTTCATTGAAGACAGAGGAGAGCTATCTTATAGCCAATGATTTCGTATTGTTCTCAGATCATCGATCACTCTAACACTTCAAGAACCAAAAGCACATCAACAAAATGCATGCATGGTGGCATCCTACTTTGAGCAATTCAATTTTGTGATCCGTCACAAATCTGAAGCAGATAACAAGGTTCTCGATGCATTGAGTCAGAGTTTTGTTGTTAGTCTCATTGCAAAGTGAAATTATTGGGTTCGAGTAGTTGAAGAAGCTATATCAAGATGATAAAGACTTTGCTATAATTTGGAAAAGTGCTCGTCACGACATCCTACACAAGACTTTCATATCCAAGAAGGATTTCTTCTAAAAGAAAGCAGCTTATGTTTGCCATGACTTCATTGAGGGAGAAAGTCATTAAAAACTTGCATGGAGGCGAACTTGCATGAAATTTTGGAAGGGGCAAAAAATAGCAAGTCTTGTGAAAAGAATTATTGGCCCCAATTGGGAAATGATATGACTACAATTGTAAAGAGTTGTCCAGTTTATCAAGTTGCTAAAGGCCAAGCACAAAATACGAGTTTGTATACACCTTTGCCCGTTCCAAAAGATAGTTGGGAAGACTTGAGCTTGAATTTTGTGTTGGGACTTCCCCGCACATAAAAGGGAGTAGACTCCATCTTCATAGTAGTTAATTGATTCTCTAAGATAGCGCATTTTATTCCATGTCGGAAGACATCTGATGTACCTATGTGGCCAAATTGTCTTTCAAGAGATTATGAGACTACATGGCATACCAAGTTTCATTGTTACGGATTGAGACAGTAAGCTCTTGGCGACATTCTGGACTACCCTATGGAGGAAGTTTGACATATCTTTGAAGCACAGTAGCACGACACACCTACAAACTGATGGCCAAGCAGAAGTTGTCAATCACACTCTAGGCAACTTATTGATAAGTATACGTGAAAACAGGCCAAAAGCATAGGATCAGGCATTGCCTCAAACAGATTTTGCTTACAACAGTGTTATCAACAGCTCTACGATTATGTCACATTTCTCTATTGTGTAACGAAAAGTACCCATCATCTCCCAGACTTAGCAAAGTTACCCACTGGCGAGAAATTTAGTAGTGCAGCTAGTGTCATGGCAGAACAAACACTATATGTTCAAAAGGCAGTTCAAGCAAGGATGGAGAAATCCAATGCAAGGTATAAGATCGCAACTGATAAAAAAGGAGAGAAGGCCTTTGAAGGAGATTAGATGATGGTATACCTGAGAAAGGAAAGAATCCCTACGAGATCATACAGCAAATTGAAGCCAAAGAAGTATGGTCCATTTAAAATTGTGAAGAAGGTCAATGATAACACATATGTTGTGGATCTTCCAAGATATGACCATGTCGAAGACATTCAATGTTGCAGAACTCTACAGTTATCGCCCAACTGAACAGCTATATCCTGATGATAACTCGAGGGCGAGTTCTTTTGAAGAGGGAGAGACTGATACAGGAGATCAAAGCAACAACAGTAGGCTCATGGCAACTGAAACAACAGGTTTTGGTTGGCCGAACGATCGACGGAATTTCTTAGCTAAAACATTGGTCGCCCGAGTGTTCGACCATACAAAACCGAGAGTTGATGCCTTACAGTCGGTCGACCGCAGTCGGTCGACCGAAACAAACAGTGACGAAGGCCTTTTCAATCGGTCGACAGACCTGCGTGTATCTGCTGTATCAGAACCTGTTTAGGATTCTGTTGGTTTGTAAATTCTTTTCTGTTTCTTTCTATATTTTAATTTTACTTTCATATAACGGATAGAACTTATTCACAGGCTATAAAAGGCTTATATTTGACACACAATTTTATTAATATATTTTGAGCTTTTTCTTCCTCAACTTTGCTCGTGGATTCGAGTTGATCTCTTAGCTCGTGGATTCGAGTCGTCTCACTCGTAGATTCGGGTGACTATTCTCTACCTGAAGATTTATTTAGGGTTCGTCAGTGCTAGAACGAGATCTACCCCGTGTAGCTCATCTTCTTTGCTTCCTCGTCTGCGGCAAGGACACTTTGCCCACAAACTCTCGAGTGTGAAGATATCAACTGCCATTCAAACCCTCACAAAGCCCTTAACTCAATTTCATGGACAATAAGAGAAACAACCGCCACCAACCGACGGTGACAATGTGGGTTCATCCCTTATACGAAATCCAATTCCCGAACCACCGTTGAAAAGGATCTATGGACCTATCAAAACTAAAAGAATCTGGCAACAAATTTTCTCTCTTCTAAACAATGACAAAAATGTCATTGCAAAAGACTCCACAAAGTAACTGAACCAGGAATAGTTGTCATGCCAGAGATCTAGATGAGAATAAATGACCCACTTATGCCAAAACTTGAACGCTCATAATCATTTTGGTTTCTAACATTTACAAGATGTCAGATAGTGATTTTAAAAAATAATTCTTCCACTTAACTCTCTAGAAGCCAACACATAAAAACAAGATGCCCTCGCTACCATGGTGTCAAATATCAGCCGATTCCGGTATTGGCAATAAAATATACGGTTTTAAGGTATACAATACGATATTAACCCTAAGATATTGGCCAATATAGGGGCTGATATTAACATCTGATATTGATAATTTGGATCCTATAAACCATTCACTAATAATGATACTGGTACCATACCAAAATTTTATACCATGCTCACTGCCATTCACCAAGATAAAGTGATAAACCTCAAATTGAATATCTTTGTGACTTGAATATCTTTGTGACTTTTAATTCTTCAAGTTCAGCTTGTCTTCACACAAATCTATTAGCAACTCATTATCAATCCAGGCTTGTTAAATGTGCATAATAAAGTGTAATCCTAGTCTAAACAGTTGATCAGAATATGCAACAAAAGGATAAAACAAGTGAGAATTGGTTAAGATGGTTTGAATCTGCAACAGAGAGTTCAACAGTGTACTTACTAGCTATCCACCGTTTATCTCAAAAAGAAAGGGAAAAAAAAGTGCACTAGGTAAGAGTGAATGGATAGCAGTCGCTTGAGAGACAAGGAACATAATTGTAAATACACAAATATGGATTAAGGTAGTAGAAAAGGACACCATAACTATTAACTCAACACAAAACATGCCTTAATGAAGCTAAATGGAAAAAAGAATACATGTATTTGACAAAAAATGGGATAAAAGCATTGTTGTGTGTAACGAAATGAAAATGAAAGCAATAATTATTACAAAATATCATACCACTAAGTCCTTCCAAATTATACACCAAGCACTCTTATTTAAAAAGATTGCCTAGAAAGACTAGCCAAAGTTTACACCAGGTTAACTACCTGATGCTAACCATTTAAAACATATGAATCAAGGACATGTACATGCTGACACAAAGCAAATTCTGAAAAGAACACATGGAATAGCAATGACAAGAAAGAAATATCATGTCTGACATGTGTCTCCTTCATGGCAGGGTTTCATAAAAGAACTTTCCATGCTCATAATTAGAAACACTGGCATGTCTTTTGCAAATAAATAATATGGGCACAGAGAGGGTTAAACATCAAACGTGAAAGGTGCACATTTGGGTAAAATTTATCAAACTGGTTTTAAATTTTAAGTTTGTTCAATGAAGGAACGACCTTCCAAAATTCTTCTAGACTAAAAGGGACCCTAGAAGATGTGGGATAAAAATAACAAGATCCTCTCCTAACAGTTGAGCTGGGAGCCCCAAAGACAAATTGAAATGCATTTCATAGACGAACACCTATCTCAATCGTCAAAATCACAGTAGAGAGTAGAAGTCTGGGCAATACCTCTCTTGTTAGAGGTAAAACAACCATTTCTGGAAATCCCAAACATCTCTCTTTATGCACAAGACACTGTTGGTTATCTGCTTAACAGAAATCAATCTGACAACTAATCAAGATCACTGAGATATCAACAATCTAATTGGCCAGGTCGGCAAATATCAGGTGGGAGGTTTTCCGTTCAATAGAACGTTCCTTAATTTAAGAACCACCTTTCAATTTCCTTCCTTGGTTAAACACCAATTAGACTGAATCTAAATCAGTCTCGATATACTGTAAAGTATATCCCCTGTATAAAGGACTTAATCCACTTATACAGTATTTAGAGTGAGGTACGCTTAGAGCGAATCTCCTTAAGACAATTACGTCCCCCGCACTGGTGCTTACGGGATAATGGACTTTGGTCTCCCAAGATACAACACTCCTTCACGGTATTTGGATAGCACTACCAAATCACCGTACGGTCGAACCGTAGTCAACCAGTACCTTCATAGGATCGTTGAAGCAGCGGGACAAGGACAAATTTCGAATGAATATTTGCCTTTACTTTGGAGTAGCACCCACTATTAAGGACGAAGGAAGGTTGAAGAATATTCTTCTTCAGAAGTACCAGATTCAGACAACAATTCTATAAAAGAATCTGTTGAATTTTCTGATCCCTCTTTCAGAACGAATTTTGCAGAATCTCCTTTGGAAGTCGCTTCGGATTCCCACTTCTCGCTGGAAGTCGCTTTGGAACTCTACTTCCTAGTTCAGAACGCAGACTTGCTTCTGTTTCAGAACTCAGATAGAAAGAGAGAGAGAGAGAGAGAGTTGTTTGCTGTTGGTGTGTTTCAATTGAGAGATGGGAGCGCTTTATATAGCGCTCCAGGAGGGGCCAACAGGTTCGAACCCAACGAAAGGTTGCAACGGTTCGGTCTGAACCGTTGCAACGGTTCGACCCAACAGTCGCACCTGTTGGCTGTCCAACAGTTCGACCGTTGGCTGTCCAACTGGAGCTTTGGATCCGGATAGCGGGTCGGGTCTCGGAGCGGGTCTGGTTCGGGTAGCGGAGCGGCCCATACCCTTGAGACCCGATTCAAAAGAACCAGGCCAGGTAGGGAACCTGAACCCAAACCAGAACCAGAACCAGGACCCGGACCCTAGCCCGAGCCCGGCCCGGCCCGGCCCGGCCCCGGCGCCGGCCGGCCGCCGCCAGCTGCGGCGCGCGCGCGCACGTGCGGGCATAGATCCCTCCTTTTCGCGCGCGAAAACTTTAAGTACCCAAAGGGCACGCCCTTTGTTTTCAATTTTCTCTATTTATACACCACAAACTTCCATCCCACGGCCAATGTGGGACTAAATGCTTTTAGCTACCTTTAGTCCCATTTTGACTTTGAATTAGGCAATCTTTAGACTTGAATATCTCATTCATTCGAAGTCGGAATTGAACATGTGAATATACCACGTTCATCCCCAATGGAAGGAGAACACACTCCAACCATCATCCAATTGATTCGATCAACGGATCTCGCCATAATTCAACTCAAAGATTCGCACTTATATTCTTCAATTCCAACAATCCCCCACAATGAATGGAGATTCAAGGAAATGACACACAAAGAGACTGACTCTATTGTGAAAGGTACTTGAGAAAAGAAACTGCATAAGGATAGGTGAACTAGGTCTTGAACCTTCCATAGCGAAAGTTTTATTGGACTTACTGGCTAATCAGTGAACTAGATCTTGAACTGTTAGCCGTTAGTGTAAGCCAAGTCAACAAGCTTCACACAGTGACTTTCCAAATCAACTTTGGTTCTCGGTCGTGTCCGTTTTGGCCCTGGACATTCTTGGTTTCAGAGAGTATCTTTAGGGAATAACAGCCTCCATCGAAATTCTCAAAGAGCCGACCAACTCTATACTCACATAGGTGATCGTCCTATTAAGAGTAGTCTACTCTACTCCACTTGTTTAGTAATAAGATATAGGCATCATTAAAAGCGTTAAGCTTATCCTTAATCCACTTGTAGAAAAGCACTTATGTGCACTGATTAGACGGGAAAGGTGTCGTATTATGGAGTATAATTTGCATACAAATATATTCAATGGAAGAGAGATAAGGTTTAGAAACAACCTCAAGTGCTTGTATCACTCCACAAATGTATTTATATGTTCAATGTACCCTTTCCTATCTCCGTTATAGCATAGAGCTATACCGAGTCGATTCTCAGGGAGAGCTAGCGATGGAAGCATTACGGTCCTTAGTGAAGAAAGTAAACGAAGTGTCTTCTTTGTTTATAAGAATAAAAACAAATGGGAAAATGAAACGAAAGAATGGATGGATATATTCATGGTGGAAAATGTAAAAAGAAATCAAGATCAAGATTGGTTTTGGACTAACAACTAAAAAGAAAGTAAACTTGAAGAAGCAAACCATGACTAGCTTACCTTACTACCTTACCAACACTTACTAAACTCCGTGATAGTGAAGGCGTGCCTCATGTTAATTTCATCGGCGTAGGTTTGTCTTGCGTGTTGATCTAATTACTTTCTCACTTGAATGACGGGGGGTTTTACCCATCGGAGAAGAGAAGACCATCCAACTTGCAAGATGAACTAAAGCAATCACCCATGAGTTAGTGAAGATGGCAAGGCTAGTGGTTAGCTAGTACATGGTAGAAAAATTAGCTACAAGCCATTAATGAAGAAAAGCAAAGCATGAAGTAAATTGCAAGAAAGTAAGAAAGCAAGTAAAGAAAGCAATTAAACTAGAACCATGCTTCAAGTAGAGAAGTAGAGAATGGATTAATCCTTGCTTCAAGTTGTCACTCCTTGAAGATTACAAGCTCTCTCTCTCTCTTACAATCTCTCTCTTGCATAGATTTCTAGGGAAGAAGAAGAGGGATCTAAAGAACTAAACCTAGAAAGAAACCTATGAAAAATTACAACATCTAACAATTTCTCCTCTCTTCTCCATTCAGTCTTTGCTCGCAGGTCCAAGTGAAGTATTTATAGGCCTCAGGAGAAGGATCCAGAAGACGAGACAGCTGGCAAAATCTGGCGCCCAACGGCCCCAGATTTGCGGTGGAATTGCGGCAAGGCGCGGCAGTTTTGTGGCCGTTGGCCAACAACTTTCTGGTACGAGTTTGTTACGAAGTTGTTATCCACGTGGCCTTCTAGAATCTTGAGTTGTTGCGCGGATCTCTCTTAATTCTGGATTCAAATTTGGGCTCTTTTGGGCTTTTTGAATTAATCTCTTTAATTATTGCTAATTAAAGAGATTTTGGGCCTTTTCTCCATTTGAGTGTGGACCTGCAAAAATATAGAGAAGATGAGTAAAAATCATATTTTTATTTGCAAAAATGCATGGGAATGATATGGTAAAATATGCACATTTGTGTACTAATCACACCCCCACACTTATTCTTTTGCTCGTCCCGAGCAAAACAAAGAAAAAAAAACTATACTACCAATTTTATTACACCACTTTCGCAGGTGACGCGATTGCACTGAGCGTGTGCAACAAGCCGTTAAACCTCTAGGTTACCCTAGAGGAGGAGTGTTGTCTCCTGAGGGTTTTCAGCGGATTGCACCCACAAAATTCATAAAGAAAGAAGACAAATGTTAGTGTTTTGAAAACGCATTTTGAAAAGGGAAACAAGTTTACGAACTATTTTTGCAAAAATATAAGTGATCTTAGGTCATAAGTCCACCTATAATTATTCTTTCTTAAACTTAGTCTCTATGCAAGATCTTGTCTTCAATTAAGGTAAGAATTCAAAATTGGATTGAATATTTTATCCTTCATAAAACCTAGATAGTATGCACACCGTGCTCAGTGAAAATTTCTGGGATTTCAACTCCAACCATCAAGCCATTTATTTATTTATATATATATTTTTTTATATTTTTTTTTCTTTTTCTTCCCTTAGTTTAGGCTTTCTAGTTCACCCTTGTAACGAGCCTATAACCGATGACTCCCAAACTAGTCGGTCTTAGGGCACCAGATGAGAAAACATCCCTCGGGTTTAAGGACTCGAGTGAAAAAGGCCACAAAACTAAAGGGGATTATTCCTTTGATCACCGTTAGGCGTGAATAATCATACTTCTTGAGGCATAATTATCCAGCTTAATAAGTGATGTTTTATTTTATTTTTTTATTAATAATTTTTTTTATTTATTTATTTTATGGCATTTTAGGTCTTTGTTTCCATCCCAAAAATGTGTAAGTGTGAAGTGCATATTATCTAAGGCAAAAAATTCAAGATAAGAATATCTCACCAATTTTTCTTACTTAGCCTATAATTTCAAACAAGATCTATTATTTCAACTAGATTTAAGATGTCATAATTAAGGCTTTCTTAATTTCTAAGATACATCTTAATTTTCTTAAAAATAGATCAAAACTTTGTCTCTTATTTCAAAAAGTTTTTTTTTTATTTTTTTTATTTCTAAAAGAAGTGTAAAAGAAAGAAAATCTAAAAACTCTATGTTAGTAAACCCTCCCCCACACTTATTTCATGCATTGTCCTCAATGCATCATGATATATGTATGCATGAAACAAAAATGAAGAGGGAAGGAAAAAAATTACCTTAAGGTGGTGGTTCCGGTGGTGGTCTGATTGGTCCACGAAAGGCGACCCAATCATTATTGCGTGGAGTCCGAAGGAACCCACCAGAAACCTCCATGATACAACCCACAAGAATGATGTATATATGAATGATTTTTATTAACAGTTTTACCCCATCTAATTTCCAAATTTTCAAAATAATTTCGGAGTCAAATTTATCAACATCCTTGTCCCAGAATGGAGTATGAAAAGATGGAATGATTGATTTGGACTTGGGAAATATGGGAACTAATACCGACTCAGAAAAATGACTTAAGTCAAGTAAAGGTTCGGGAGTCGAAATTGGTTCAGGAAGTGTGTCCAAATCAAGAAGATCAAGCTCAGGTCCAAATTCATTTCCCCATGATGGAATGTGACTATCTAAGATTAGTGATTCAAGTTCAGGAGGGTTGGGAATCAAAACTGACTCTAAAATGTTACTCAAATTGGGTAACAAAACAGGAGTCAATAATGATTCAGGTATTTGAACTAAATCACAAACTTGAGGGTCAAAGTCACATTCCTCATTGAGTTCAATTCCACAAAAATGAGAACTTACCAATTTATCAAATGGACTTTCAAAAGTATGAAATTGGTCAAGTTCAATATGATCATCATGAAAGATTGGTGATTCAATTTCACAATGGACAGGCACTGGATCCAATACTGACTCGGGAAATGGAGTGAAATCAGGTGAAGATACTGGAGTCATAATTGAATCATGAAGTAAAATTGAATCATCAAGTGGAAGTTCAGGATCATATTCATGTTCAAGTTCAATTTCAGTAAAGGAAAACTTGCCAAAACGTCAATGGGATCTAAAGTTTGGACAAGTTCATGTGAGTGTGCTGAAATTGAATCTTGATTTCCAAAACAACATGACTCTTTGGCTTGGACAGAATGGTTAGTGACATTAGAAATAGGATGAAGAGTTTGGATCATCAACTCTATGTCACGATTTCTAGCATTTTGAGCATGAGTCATGTCTTCAAGCATCTTTCCATAATTGATGATTTCATTATTTTGATGAAAAGATGAAGTGTTGTCTTGGAAGTGATGGTAAAATTGTGAGTCCATCAGATTTTGTGAGTGTTGTTTGGACTCAAGCAAGAATTCCTTACTCGTTCCCCAAGCAGATGGTTGTTCATTATAATAAGGTGGAACTGAGTAAGACTCTTGAAAATACTGCGGAATTGGAGGGGCAAATGTTTCTTGAAGTTGTTGCTCGACCCTTTGAAGATTGGCTTCTAAACTCCTTAGTAACTCAGATTTTTCTTCAATTGGAGATTCAGAAAAAGGAGTATATGAAGCGGAATCGGGAAATGAATACTGTGGACAAGGTGAATATGGTGGACAAGGAATTTGAGAATTTGACTCGGGGTACGTGAATCCCCAATGACTCGGTGAAGAGTTGAAATTATTATGGAAATTAAAGTTATTAGATGGGGGGTATGGGTCATATTGATTCGGATAAGGCCAACCCGGCGTATGTGGTTGGTGCATATTATGAAACACCGGGTTGGAATTATCCGAATAAAATGGAGTCTGTGTGAAATATGGATTATTATTAGGATGGAAAGAATTGTTACTATTGAATGCCATATCACACACTCAAATACAAACAAAAAGAAAAATCAAACAACAAACAAAAAAGAAGAGAAAAAATCAAAACCAAGCCAAAAGAAGGGTTGACCTAAACCTAGACGACTCCTAACTGATTAGACTGTCCACGGGAGGTTTAGTGTAGACTTTGACTATAAGCTAATCAGCCAGGTAAGGGCAAAGTTGTTGGGAGGTTTTCCGTCAAAGACGTTCCTTAATTAAGTAACCAACAACCTTTGGGCTTTCGGCCCTTAATCCCTTTCCTAGACACTGATTTTGCAAAAATCAACTTCCAACACTTTTCCCCCTTAGGATAATCTCCTAAGTGAGTCCGGATGTCCCTAGGGCCAACGTCTATTTTTTTATTAAATTAGGCTTGGGTTAGTGAGTGCTGGGATAGTGGTTTTTGGGCTAAGGAAAGGGTAATGAAATCCCCACCTTATCTTATTTATGGGTTATGCCCTTAAAATTGAATTGTGCAAGTGTACAAGATAGATAACAAGGATTCACTCAAAGCATGAAAATCAAGCAAGAGATGATTCCTAGTCTACATGCAATGCTTACGTACCTTGCATCCAGCACTCTTCAACAGTAAAAGTAAATGAATTGAAAAGACACGTGACTAATGATGCAAATGTCTAATCAATTTTTAACGTTAACAACCAATTTTTTACTGTTGATTATTAGCAGATATAAGGTGAAGAATACAAGAAATTAAGTACTGCAGCAGAAGTATTTTGCAGAGCTGAAGATCCTGCAGAAAAATGATCAGTAGTGAGCTCCTCCTTGCCGCAGAACCGCGGCTTTTGCCGTGGGAACGCGGCAAGTCAGAGGGATCCTGGTCTCTGCTTTCGAGAGCAGAGGCCCAGGTCCACTTATATGTCACTGCAATGTAAAGTTTTCTGTTTCTTCAACCTGTAACCTGCAACAGAGAAGAAGATTCGTTTAGTTCTTCACTTTAAAGAAAATCCGTTGCTCTCCCCGGCAACGGCGCCATTTTTTTGATTAGACGGGAAAGGTGTCGTATTATGGAGTATAATTTGCACACAAATATATTCAATGGAAAGAGAGATAAGGTTTAGAAACAACCTCAAGTGCTTGTATCACTTCACAAATGTATTTATATGTTCAATGTACCCTTTCCTATCTCCGTTATAGCATAGAGCTATACCGAGTCGATTCTCAGGGAGAGCTAGCGATGGAAGCATTACGGTCCTTAGTGAAGAAAGTAAACGAAGTGTCTTCTTTGTTTATAAGAATAAAAACAAATGGGAAAATGAAACGAAAGAATGGATGGATATATTCATGGTGGAAAATGTAAAAAGAAATCAAGATCAAGATTGGTTTTGCACTAACAACTAAAAAGAAAGTAAACTTGAAGAAGCAAACCATGACTAGCTTACCTTACTACCTTACCAACACTTACTAAACTCCGTGATAGTGAAGGCGTGCCTCATGTTGATTTCATCGGCGTAGGTTTGTCTTGCGTGTTGATCTAATTACTTTCTCACTTGAATGACGGGGGTTTTACCCATCGGAGAAGAGAAGACCATCCAACTTGCAAGATGAACTAAAGCAATCACCCATGAGTTAGTGAAGATGGCAAGGCTAGTGGTTAGCTAGTACATGGTAGAAAAATTAGCTACAAGCCATTAATGAAGAAAAGCAAAGCATGAAGTAAATTGCAAGAAAGTAAAGAAAGCAAGTAAAGAAAGCAATTAAACTAGAACCATGCTTCAAGTAGAGAAGTAGAGAATGGATTAATCCTTGCTTCAAGTTGTCACTCCTTGAAGATTACAAGCTCTCTCTCTCTCTCTTACAATCTCTCTCTTGCATAGATTTCTAGGGAAGAAGAAAAGGGATCTAAAGAACTAAAACCTAGAAAGAAACCTATGAAAAATTACAACATCTAACAATTTCTCCTCTCTTCTCCATTCAGTCTTTGCTCGCAGGTCCAAGTGAAGTATTTATAGGCCTCAGGAGAAGGATCCAGAAGACGAGACAGCTGGCAAAATCTGGCGCCCAACGGCCCCAGATTTGCGGTGGAATTGCGGCAAGGCGCGGCAGTTTTGTGGCCGTTGGCCAACAACTTTCTGGTACGAGTTTGTTACGAGGTTGTTATCCACGTGGCCTTCTAGAATCTTGAGTTGTTGCGCGGATCTCTCTTAATTCTGGATTCAAATTTGGGCTCTTTTGGGCTTTTTGAATTAATCTCTTTAATTATTGCTAATTAAAGAGATTTTGGGCCTTTTCTCCATTTGAGTGTGGACCTGCAAAAATATAGAGAAGATGAGTAAAAATCATATTTTTATTTGCAAAAATGCATGGGAATGATATGGTAAAATATGCACATTTGTGTACTAATCATGCACCTTAGGAATGGATTGGAGTCAAGCTCCCAAGTGCTTACTTGCTGAGTCAATCATAACTAGTTTTTTCTCTTGAACTTAGTCTGTGGGATCTCCAGTCGCTAAGTGAGGTTTTCATTAAGCTGATTCGGTAAGGTTAAGCTTTTAGACCCATTCCCCTCGATGCGCAGTTTATACGCTCTCCACTTAAACTTTTAGTAAGCGGATCCGCTAAATTATCCTTTGACGATACAAAGTCAATAGAGATAATTCCATTTGAGAGCAACTGCTTCACGGTATTATGTCTACGATGAATATGTCTAGACTTACCGTTGTATATAACATTTTGTGCTTCTGGGGTTTGACATAGCCTCTTTAAATGTTTGAGGCTCGCTTTCAATAGCGTATGCTATGAAATCTGGACCAAAAGATTTTGAGATTCTAAATCTCTGACTTCTTCTTGGTTCAATTTCCGCATTAACAGTCGGTTCCTTGGGGCTTTCGTCCCTGAATGCCATCTCATGTGTTCTTTTCCCAGAAGTCTTATCTGTTTCCCGTTTATATGGAAAAATATCTTCAAAGAACACAGCACCTGATAATCATGTTTACATGAATATCTGGTATCTCTGATTTATGAACCAGAAATCTGTAGGCACTACTGTTCAAGGCATAGCCTATGAATATGCAGTCCATAGTTTTTGCTCCCAACTTAGTCTTTTTAGGTAATGGTGCCAGCACCTTTGCAAGGCACCCCCACATTTTGAGGTAATGGTAGGAAGGTGTCCTTCCATGCTATAACTCAAATGGTATAAGACCAAGTTTCTTGTGGGGTACTCTATTTAGAATATAATTTGCAGTTAATAGAGCTTCCCCCCACAAGTTCTGCGGAGCTCCAGAACTTACGAGCATGGAATTTACCATCTCCTTCAAAGTTCTGTTCTTCCGTTTAGCAATTCCATTTTACTGAGGAGTATATGGTGCTGTTGTTTGATGGATTATACCAAAATTAGCACATAACTCACTAAAATCATTTGATTCATATTCTCCGCCTCTATCGGATTTTAGAATCTTGATTTTCTTGTTGAGTTGATTCTCAACTTCGGCTTTATATGTTATAAACATATTTATTGCCTCATCCTTACTGTTTAAAAGATACACATAACAGTATCTTGTACAGTCATCAATAAAAGTAATGAAATATTTTTTACCGCCTCTAGTTGGCATAAACTTCAAATCACATAGATCGTTATGAATTAACCCTAAAGGTTCTGTATTTCGATCAATTGAGTGAAATGAATTTTTCGCCAACTTGGCCTCAACACAAATCTCACACTTGCAAATTTCTTCCAAGTTGAGTTTAGGAATATATCCCAGATTAGACAAGTTCTTTAATGACTTGTAATTTACATGTCCTAATCTAGCATGCCACAAAATAGGAGACTCAAGCAAATAAACAGAAGATTTTCCTTTATTTATAAGCTTCGGGTACAAATACACAGACTTTTTATCTACCACTGCAACATTGGCTTTAAAAAGTCCGTCAACAAGATAACCCTTTCCCACATACATCCCTCCCTTAGTAAGTACAAATTTATTGGATTCAAATACCATTCTAAATCCTTTCTTACTAAGTATTGATCCGGAGATCAAATTCTTGCGGATGTCTGGAACAAGAAGCACATCGTTAAGAGTAAGCTCTTTCCCCGATGTCCACTTCAGGATGACCTTGCCCTTTCCTTCAACCTTTGAGGAAGCTGAATTACCCATGAATAGTTGCTCATCTTGCTCTAGCCTTTGATATTCTGAGAATAACAATTTCTCCGAGCAGATGTGCCGAGTAGCTCCAGTGTCTACCGACCAATCCTTGTTATTGGTTGTCAGATTCACTTCTGACACCACAGCTGAAAGACTTGGTGATTCATGGTTGGTCATGATCGCCTGTGGGTGGCTCTTCTTGTTCTTTTTGAGACGGCTGCGACATTCATTCGTCTTATGCCCCTCTTTGTTGCAGATGTAGCAGGTTCCTTTGAAGCTCGTGTTCTTGCCTTCTTGGACCTTGCCTTTGTACCCCTGGGAAGTCTTCTTCCGCTTTAAGCCTTTGGAAGTAGACGCTTTCCCTTTGAGTCTTCGATCACATTTGCTTTTGCTTCGTAGGAGTTCTTGCTGCTCCTTTTCTCGGACTTGCGGTTGTCCTCCTCGATACGAAGCCTCACAATGAGATCTTCCAACTTTAGCTCCTTTCGCTTATGCTTCAGGTAGTTCTTGAAATCTCTCCACGCAGGTGGGAGTTTCTCCACGATAGTTGCAACCTGAAAAGTTTCAGGAAGAATCATACCTTCGGCTTCTATCTCGTGCAAGATAAGTTGGAACTCTTGCACCTGACTGATTACAGTCTTTCTATCCACCATTTTATACTCCAGAAATCGTCCTACGACGAACTTCTTGGTACCAGCATCCTCAGTCTTGTACTTCTTGTCAAGACTGGCCCATAACTTCTTTGTCGTTGTGATAGGACTGTAGACATTGTAAAGAGAGTCATCCAGTCCATTTAAAATATAATTTCGGCAAAGGAAGTCACATTGAGTCCATGCATCAGTTGCAGGCTCTGGTGGATTTTCTTTCAGGAATCTGGCCAGATGAAGAGTGGTCAAGTAGAAGAGCATATTCTGTTGCCACCTCTTGAATTCTGTGCCATCAAATTTTCCTGGCTTCTCCGGCTTCGGGTTAGGAAGTGGAGTTGGCATCAAAGCTTGTAGCTGCATGTTTGGTGCCTTACTTGAGCTATCTTGATTTCTCTCAGACATTTTCTGCAAGTTTAAGCAGAACAGAAGTAAGAAACTTCAATAATAATTGTCTTAAGAATGTTGGTTATCTGCTTAACAGAAATCAATTTGACAACTAATCAAGATCACTAAGATATCAACAATCTAATTGGCCAGGTCGGCAAATATCAGGTGGGAGGTTTTCCGTTCAATAGAACGTTCCTTAATTTAAGAACCACCTTTCAATTTTCTTCCTTGGTTAAACACCAATTAGACTGAATCTAAATCAGTCTCGATATACTGTAAAATATATCCCCTGTATAAAGGACTTAATCCACTTATACAGTATTTGGAGTGAGGTACGCTTAGAGCGAATCTCCTTAAGACAATTACGTCCCCCGCACCGGTGCTTACAGGATAATGGACGCTGGTCTCCCAAGATACAACACTCCTTCACGGTATTTGGATAGCACTACCAAATCACCGTACGGTCGAACCGTAGTCAACCAGTACCTTCACAGGATCGTTGAAGCAGCGGGACAAGGACAAATTTCGAATGAATATTTGCCTTTACTTTGGAGTAGCACCCACTGTTGAGGACGAAGGAAGGTTGAAGAATATTCTTCTTCAGAAGTACCAGATTCAGACAACAATTCTATAAAAGAATCTGTTGAATTTTCTGATCCCTCTTTCAGAACGAATTTTGCAGAATCTCCTTTGGAAGTCGCTTCGGATTCTCACTTCTCGCTGGAAGTCGCTTTGGAACTCTACTTCCTAGTTCAGAACGCAGACTTGCTTCTATTTCAGAACTCAGATAGAAAGAGAGAGAGAGAGAGAGAGTTGTTTGTTGTTGGTGTGTTTCAATTGAGAGATGGGAGCGCTTTATATAGCGCTCCAGGAGGGGCCAACAGGTTCGAACCCAACGAAAGGTTGCAACGGTTCGGTCTGACCCTTGAGACCCGATTCAAAAAGAACCAGGCCAGGTAGGGAACCTGAACCCAAACCAGAACCAAGACCAGGTCCCGAGCCCGAGCCCCGGCGCCAGCCGGCCGCCGCCAGCGGCGGCGTGCGCTCGCACGTGCGGGCATAGATCCCTCCTTTTTCGCGCGCGAAAACTCCAAGTACCCAAAGGGCACGCCCTTTGTTCTCAATTTTCTCTATTTATACACCACAAACTTCCATCCCACGGCCAATGTGGGACTAAATGCTTTTAGCTACCTTTAGTCCCATTTTGGTTTTGAATTAGGCAATCTTTAGACTTGAATATCTCATTCATTCGAAGTCGGAATTGAACATGTGAATATACCACGTTCATCCCCAATGGAAGGAGAACACACTCCAACCATCATCCAATTGATTCGATCAACGGATCTCGCCATAATTCAACTCAAAGATTCGCATTTATATTCTTCAATTCCAACAGACACAACCAGGTCATTGGCCTTCACAGGCTCCACTATGGGAGAAAATTACATAATTTGTGCTGATGGAAGCCATTCCTAACCCCTCACCCCCAGCCCCAGCAAAAGATAGGAGGAAGAAGAAGAAGAAGAAGATTACGAAGTATAACTCAGTAAAGCTCATCAACATAATTACAGAACTGGCATAAACAAGAGGCAAAACACACCTTATGAGTACACTGAAATTAATTCAGGCAACAAGAGACATAAACTCAGCAGGAAGATCAACTAACAAAATTGTATAGCATTTGCTTAAGAAACTAATTCCAAAAAAATATTAGAGCTAAATTTTGACACCCCTAAATTAACCAAAAAGTATGCAACAAAAAAAAACTAATTATTATTTTTAGTTGATCCGTCCCAATAATAAAAAATCACAAATCAGTGCAAATTAGCTTATTGTACATGAACAGATTCATTGCAAGCTCGAGTGTACCCATTCATTTCTAGATGCAATTGCTTGTGAAACGAATGTTAATTCTAAACCTAACAAGTATATTTTGGTGGAAAAGGGAATGAATTTCAAAGCGGTCCCATTTCCAAACTTGGGTTTCGGATCTAGGATATATTTCCCACAACAAAAAAGAAAAGAAATTTACCTAAATGGGGGGAAGAAATTACCTTCAACGGCAGAAGTAACGGGAAGGGAAAAAAAATGCTAATCTTCTCTCAATCGTTCCAATTTTAGCGGATGTGTCCGATGCGGATGTATCTGGCCCATCCTTTTCTGGATAATAGTAGACCCGAACCCGAATTTGAACACTATAATTTCCCCTGTTAATTAATGCGTTGGAGAATAACTTCTATCTTTTGCTTCTTACTTCTTACTCAAAGAAAGAAAACTTCTATTTGTTATTATTTTTTTTTTGTTATAATTTAATTTCTTCCGCTGATTTAATATTTTTGAATAATTTTTTCCCCTACCATGATGAAAAGGATGGAGAATACAAGTCCCTACACTCTTCTTTTTTCTATTCATGCTTCTTCTTTGCTTTGAGCAATACTAAACTAAATAATAATAGTAATAATATTAATACAACATTTATACCAATAAGTGATATATAATTAGATAATTGCAGTTTTTTATTTCACTAGAAATTATATAGCCTCCTTTCCGTCAACCAAAATAAACAAGAGTTATTTAGACATGTACCCCTCAACTCTTTAGTATTTAGAAATTTATCTCTCAAATCTTTAATATTAGAAATTTAGCCTTGAAATCTTATAGATTTTAACAATTTACCCCTCCAGCTAGATTTTGAATAAAATTAGAGTGTCTTACCTTTTACGTCATTCTCATTGTTTCTATATGACCTAATCAAAATTCTATTAAATCCAAAATTATTGTCTCTCCTCTTTATTCTCTCTCTCTCACACAGTGTGCGCGCGAAATCTCCTAAAACATAAAATTGCTCCAAATTTTCTCTAATTTTTTTTTGTACTTTTACCAATTTGTTTAGGAAGATTTGAGTTTTTAATGTTAAATGAATAGAAGGAAGAGAATTGAGAAAGGACATAAGTCTATGTGCTTAAGTTAGGATATAATGTTTAATCATTTAAATAATGATAATTTAGTCATTTAAAAAAAATAGGCAAGTTGATGGAATCAACTCGAAATATTCTCTTTTTATTCTAAAAAAGAGGTAAACTTTTAAAATGGAGATTTGAAGGGTAATATCAAATATCAATGATTTGGAGGGTAAAATTTAAATACTAAATATTTGGAGGCATATATCTAAATAACCTAATAAACAAATACACACACATGCAGAGCAATCTGCATGGTGAATATGTAACAATTTTAAAAAAATTTATTACAATTATTAATAATTAATGATGAATACATGAAGAATTAAAATAATTCAATCTTTTTCACTGTATATGAGAATTTGTATATAAAAATGGTCTCAAAAAAGTAGTCTAGAATCTTGATGTAGCAATTTTTCCAATTGGAAACTATAAATGTTGTTATTAAAACTTTCATGTAAACTTTTTAATAAATCAAAATTTAATTTTAAAATCATCACTAACAATACTACATATATCAGCTGTATCAAAGGCAACACATATATTTTCATAAATTTTGTTGACCCCTTTCCGACTCTTTACTAATGTAGGAGAGGTGGTTTCTCTAATAATACATGGTTTGAACTTGTGACTCCTTATCATAAACGATATGTCTTACTAACTCTCTTCTCAAGTAGGGGTGCAAATGGGTTAGATTAATCGAAACTCAACTCGTGACCAACCCAAATTTTTAACAGGACTAGCAACACATTTGTTGGGTTGGACTGGGCACGAGTTGAAAAATGTCAACGTTAAATATTTTTTTAATTGGGTTCGAGTTAACCTTTTAGGCAACCGGACCCAAATTCTTTTGTTAAGTATATTAAATATTTTAATTGTATTGTATGATTATATTAGATTATATTATTATATACTTTAGTATTAAATTTATGATGTTTTTTTTAGAATTTATTCAACACTTTATACGAATTTTTACATTTATTAGACAATCTAATCCAAACTGAGCTAACAAGACCCATAATGGACTTGCCCGAACTGAACATGATCCCGACTTGAACATAAATTAAAGTCAGTCTGAGTTCAATTTGAGAAGATTGGGTTAAAGTTGGGTTGGATTAGGGTTTGGGCAACATCTCCTCGGTTTGGATTGGGTCTGAAAGTCACCTTAAGGGGGTGAATAGGTGATATTGCTAACCAAATGCGGAATGCAACAATTTAAGCAAACAATCAAAGCTGTCAAACTCAAAATAAGAAGTGAAGCCGGATTCCCGGTTAAGGACTCTAGAATTTCTCCTCTTAATTTCTCTTAAATAAGAGTTGAGGAGCACAATTTTCTTCTTAGTTAGATGAGGAAAAATCGATAATCTAACACTCAATAGATATAGAGCTATATAGTAACACAAATACAATAATATTGCAAGTATGTAAAGAACAAGTATGAGAACAAATAGAGCAATAGAAGTAGAAGCAAGAGTTAGAGAAAAGCAATCGCAAACACAAGAAGTTTGTTTCGAGATTCGAGCAACTTGCTCTATGTCTTTGCCTTCACCGCGTGAAGAATTTCTACTATCCATCAAGAATCACTACAAAGGAACCAAAACTACAATGGTCTACACAAGACTCGGAGTACATAACTCTAATTTTCAATCCTCTGCACAAGAGGTAGCACAAAACCAATAAAGTTTACAAGCTCTTGGTGACCACAAATATCACAAACTATCTCATGACAACTTCCTAGATTTTTGAGTAGAGAAATGAAGTTGAAGAAGTTTTTGTGAGAGAAAATTCAGTTGAAAAGATATGGACTTCAAAGCTTAAAACTTACAGAAATTGATTTGGAATTGAGAACTCTTAAGACTTGAAACCTTGAAAGCAAAAACTTGATTTTTCTTTTATAACTTTGATGTTCAAAACTTATCAAAAACTTGTATCTCATCCTCTACAATGATCTATATATATAAGCAACAGGTAAATATCATTAGATGTGAAATTTGAGTCTAATTTAAGGGATTAAACCCTAAAAAGAAAAAAAGACAAATATACCCGTTGAAAAAAGTCAAAAATCAAAATGACTCAAAACTAGGCGTTACTGTAACAAATACAGGTCAACAGTCGACCGGCTGGCCTACCGGTAGCCTAGTTCAAAAACTAGTCGTTACTTGTCGGTCGATCGGTCGGTCGACCGACATGCCAAATAGAGAGCACTGACATTTGAGCGGCCGACCGGCCGATCGACTGACCCAAGTGCACAGATACTCTTGTATCTTTGTGCACAATCGGTTAATCGCTCGGTCGATCGAGCGTTGTGCAGACAACTCTGCACCTAGGGCAGTAGAACGGGCCCTCGCCTAAAAAACAATATAAAAGAGTACTTTTGAAATTGAACTCATTTTTAAATAAATCATACATGTATAAAAATAGTTTTGGCAAGATATAGGCTCTGAAATACTTGTATGCAAGTAGGTATAAAAATTAGATAAAATGTGGAACATGTATTAATAAATATTTTGTAGAACATATTAAAAAATCAAAAACTAGACATTGAAATCTTGTGTGCGTATAATTCTTCTTGAGCATCAATTTAAAACCAAAAACTTAAACATTATAAGTTTTTACAAAGGGTTAACTTCAAGTCTTCATCAAGAAGGTTTCTCCAAAATGCACGTTTGATCATCCGAGCTTGAATCCCATCCTTGAATCAACTTGATCACTTCAAAACTTTCCTTTTAAAGAAGAAAGAAGCATAATCCTATCACTTGAATTCTGTAAGCTTATAAACACTTGAATTTGATTACTATCTCATAATCACATGAGTTTTGTAGTTATGAAAACAGAAAAGTGATTGTATCCTTGGGTCAACAGGGTCATTGTTTAGCCTTCAACCAGGCCCAACCCGAACTGCTTGCACCTCACCCTCCTCTTAAATGAATACATATTTTGCATGCATGCGTGAAAGTTTTATCAGTAAATGCAGCACTTATCTTTACTATACTACTTTTTTTCTCCTCTCTCTACTTCCTGTTAGATTTAACTTTTATACTTTCATGGTTTTTCTTTCTTTTATTTTTTTTTGAATTCTAGGATTTTGCATGTGCATCGCACGGGGTAAAATTAAGAAGCAGTAGATAGTTTTCCTCTCAAAAAAATTAGTATCAAGGATGTCAGACATTTATATATATGTGTTTGAAGATATATCATTCAGCATGAAAAAGTTAAATAGAGAAATTTAGAAAATAATTTAATGGACTTATTCCGGAAAGTTCTACATGATAAGAAAAATCTTTTTCGTAACTACTTGTAATTAAAAATTAACAATATGAATATTTTTATGTCCAAATATAAGTAGAGTTTCATTTATTATTATATTCATACATATTCATAATAACTAAAAATTAAAGCATGAGTTTCTTATTAAAAAATAAACACACATAGCTTGCATAATAAATTGAAATAAAAAATAGATAAAATGGTTTGAGCAAATCATGTTTATACTAAAAGATGTAAAACTAATATTGCATTCATGTATTATTAGAAGTAACTTACAGGTAACTCCAAATTGCATATTATAAACATTTCAAAATAATATAACTCAAGTGATTATGCATTAATGACCAAGAAATGTCAAAAGTGATTATTCCTATTAGTCAAGTTTAATCATCCACGATAAAAGTGAGTTTAAGGAGAATAATATTAACAAAATTAAAGTAAAATGATTATATTGTATAGGTATTTTTGTGATACTATGATGTAACCACACAACAACTCTTTCTATGTTTAAAGGGAGTTTTTTTTTATATCTTTTATCATTTTTTCTCATATAAAACCACCAATATTTTAGTCATAGCTACATTTTAGACAATAACCAAACTATAAAATAGAACTAACCCGAAAAAATAAGGCGATGTAGTAATATCGTTTGAGATATACAAAAAACCTTGTTGCCTGTGGTTTGTAATCAAACACAATAATTGCAACCAAAAAATTTGTAAAAAAGTAATAAAAAGATCAAAGTTCTTCAAGAATTAACTTTTATATTATATACAATGTTCAAGAAGATGAGTTGAGCTAGGCTACTATTGACATTATTTGGATGCAAGTGTTATCACCCTAGATTTAGAAATGGGTAACCCTAATGGAAAACTCTTCATATGATCTAATACTCATTAGATTTCTAAAAACCAAATTTCAAGCTTTGACGTATTTTTACCTATACTCTAGTGGTGAAAATTAATCAACTTTACAATGATTTTGAAACAATTTGTCAACACTTAATCCATGAGTAAAATATATCAAAATTTCTTGAAATTTAGTTTTTAGATAGTTAATTTGTATTAGATGACATCTAATAGAAAAAAAATTTCATTAGGGTTACCCATTTCTAAATTTAGTTGATAATATTTGCATCTCAAATACTAATCATTATAGTCTAGCTCAATTCTAAGAAAATTGCCAACTAAAAGTTCAAAATTAATAATCATTTTAGCTCAGATTCCAGCACTTTCAATTGTCTTGTAATCCAACCCAAAGAATATTGATCAAATCATAAATTTTTTTTTAAAGAACTCAGAATAAAAAATGAAGCAAGTAAAAGGAAATCCACTCAGATTATCCAATTGTCTTACAAAAGGTACCTACAATATTTTTCATTTCACCACAAGTACCTAAGAATGCAGAACCATTAACAAAGTTTGTGGGCTATTAGTTTTTTACTTGAAATTGCACATGTGAGGCACGTGATCGAGTTTTTGGAACTTAATTTTCAGTTAAACATTCTCACTGTCTCCCTTCTCTCTTACCTAATCTGCTCCCTTCAACCCACACTCTTGATCACATTCTCTCTCACTTCTCTATCCCCTTCTATCTCCCCTTACACATTTCTTCTTCCTGTAACTTTCTGTTTTCGAGATTTACCAGTGCTCGTTAGCGATGGCTAGGGTTGCGAAAATGGCAGCGACGCTTGTGGTGGCAATGACTATGGCGGGGAGGATCTTCATTTCTCCCATTCTATAACTCTAACTCTCCTTTTGTTCTTCAATTCTTTCTTTCTTCGGTGTTTGATTGGTATATATTTTTTTATTATTACAGTAATGTCTCTTGGTTCATAAGCAATCTCAGTCAAATGTTTTTTTGGGAATGGTTTAGTAAGCAAATTATGCAATTATGTGTTGAAGGCAAGAGTCCTAACAGTGAAGACAGAGGATAACTATGGTAAATGTTTCTGTTAGACTTATTATGTTTTAAAGTCTAATCTATTTTGGGCCTAATCAAGTCAATTGGATATTTGCACCTACCCACTTAACCGATATTGTTTGACCAATAAAGAATTGATCAAGCCTAAATGGTTTGAAGTTAGACACGTTTTAAATTACACTTAGCCATGAATGTATTTAAATTAAAATGTGGGACTCATCAACACGTGTAAAAGTCGTCATGCTTCTTAAGGCACAAGTAATTAGCTTAATTGGTGATTAAGTGTTTATTTATATTTACAATTTTTATTTCTAAAATTTTTTTCTTTTTCTTTTTTTATTTTTTATATAAATAAAGGTATTAAGTTTTTATTTAATCCCTCAACATGTACATGTATATAATACTTAAAAAAAATTTAAAATCTAACTATCTTTCTATTCTTTCTTTCTTAACCTAAAAAATCCAACAATTCTTCTTATTTTTACTTATATTAAGAAATCCTAGTTTAAAGTTTCCCTAATTCCTAAAATCAAGTTAATTTTTTAAAAAATGGATCATAAAGAAATATATATATATATATATATATATATATATATATATATATATATATATATATATATAAAGAAAATCAAAACCTAAGTTAGTTTTAAAAGAAACTTAAAATCCTAAAAAAAAAAATTCAAAATCTAAGTTGGTTCTAAAAGAAACTTAAAATCCTAAAAAAAAATAAAAAATCTAAGTTAGTACTTACCCCCCATACCTATCCCATGCATTGTTCTAATGTATGCAAATAAAACTCATGCATGAATTAAGTTAGTGAAAGGATATCGCCCCCTCATATTGCTCGGACCAGCCGTGGTGCTTGGATCGGCCGACCGTGATCTCCTCAAACCCTCTTCAATACGTTCCAAACGAGTGGTATGCTCCTCCATTTGCTTCCTCAACCTAATTTGGCCCTTGAAAATTTTCTTCACGACTTTCATAAGGAAGACATGAATGCTCTAGAATTAGTGAGCGGGGGCTGCTGCCAAAAAGCAGTCATCCTCCTCCTCTAATAGTTCCTCAGAAGAGGATTCTACTTGGGTGTCCTCAGGTTGGACACTAGGGGTCTATACGACATGTACACAACTGTTGTATGCAGTAGTTATTCATTCTGGTGCAACAAATACACGATCATATGAATCAAAGACTTCATTTGGTAGGAAATTCTTACACAAATGAGTCACTAATACGGGATGCGAATATTTGGCAGCTTTAATGCGTGTGGAGTTGGTGATGAGACAGTTGAATATGATCATGCTAATGCAGATTGTGTGCTACTTTGTCATCAGATCATGAATAATCTGCAACACTGGCCTATTAAAAAAGTAGTATGGTTTAGGCCAAGGATATTGCGTTGGATCCAACGTCCAATGCAATGTATATTTCTAAAGGTTGTACGGGCTTTGAGCCTATGGTCCTGCTCAGTGCAACGAGCACCTATGATGGTCATGTATTCTATTAAAGGAAGGGGCTCGGTATGATGTGGGTTACTGGAGACTTACGTGTAATCCTCAATCATATCAGTAGTGACAATGTCGTCCTCAGTTGCCAGATGTACAGTAAACTGATGAGCATCAAGATCTATGGTGGTATGGTCAATGCTAGAGTAGAAGATCTTAACGAGTTCAGGATAGTAATAAGCTTCATACTCTGAATTATCATAAACCAATGTGAACCAATTAAACTCCCTAATCCTATTAAGAAACATATGGCCATACCCATTGATATCACTAAGGATCCTAGAAAAATCCTTTTCTGCAAAAATACTAGGTGCCATGTATTGAAATTTGGAGAAGAAGATAGGAATTTGCAAACCTTCCCTAGAATTCATCGGGAGAATTGAAAACTGAATTACACAAAGTAATCCACATAGACACACATAGAGCTTGCTGCAGATCTGGGATCTACAGAGGAAGACGACCACGCAGAAATTTTACGGCACGCAGGATCACCAGAATTGCCGCGGATGCGCGACTTTGGTAGAGAAAACGCAAAAATATTAAGGAGACAGAGGATAGGATTTTTTTGGTGGTGGCGGCTCACCTCTCCTCTCCAAGTTTAATCTCAAAAGTAGGGTAGAGGCACGGGAGTGGGGTTGAAGGTATTATATAGAGGCCTGAGAAGGGTACTTTCTCTTTTTTGACCCTAAGTAAAAGCGTAAATAGTTTACTTAGAGTTTATTTCTGAATTTTTATGGGTCAAGATGGGTATATTTATAAGAGAGATAACCTAGGTGTCATTTATCAATTAAATCCTATTTTTTATGTTTACTTGCTTTCTCTTTTTTTTTTTATTATGCTATATTATTCTATTTATATATTAAGGTTAAAGAAAGAAAAAATTGGCAGTATTATAAGAAGGGTCCCAAAAGATTTACAATGAATAACAGGAAAATTTGAAGGAGGGCCTCATCACGTGTAGACTGGTTCGCAAAGACCCACTTCAAAAGTCCCGTGTGACTTAGGCTCAGTGGTGTAGATGGTTTCAATCTTTGACCATTGACTTTAAAAGTGCTACCATTTTTAAGATCGGAGATTTCTATAGCACCATGAGGAAAAACTGTATGCACAAGATAGGGTCCTGACCATCGGGTCCTTAGTTTATCAGAAAAGAGGTGGAGCCTGGAATTATAGAGCAGAACCTTTTGTCCGGGGACAAAATTCTTTTGATTTATGGATCGATCATGGAAGAGTTTAGTTTTGTATTTAGAAATTCGAGTATTATCATAAGCTTCATTTTGTATTTCTTCAAGCTCAAAAATCTGCAATTTTCTTAAGTCACCATCTTTTTTCAAGTCAAAATTCAGTTGTTTAATAGCCCACAAAGCACGGTGCTCAAGATCCACAGACAAATGGCATGGTTTTTCAAATATCACTCGATATAGAGACATTTAACGGACAGTTTTGTAGGCGGTCCGATAAGCCCATAGAGCATCGACAAGCTTGATAGACCAGTCCTTCCTACTCTGTCCTGCGGTCTTCTCCAAGATGAGTTTAATTTGTCTATTTGTTTACTCCACTTGTCCATTTGTCAGTGGATGATAGGCCGTGGATAATTTGTGAGAAATGGAGTACTTCCGTATTAAGGCATCAAAAGCATGATTGCAGAAATAACTTCCATTATCGCTTATTATTGCACGGGGGGCTCCGAAGCGTGAAATGATATTTTCTCTTAAAAACTTGATGACAACTCAGTTGTCATTCATCCTAGTTGGAATAGTTTCAGCCCACTTAGAAATATAATCTACGGCTACCAAAATGAATTGGTTGCCATAGGACATTGGAAAGGATCCCATGAAATCAATGCCCCATAAGTTGAAATTTTCTACTTTCAGGATTGGTGTAAGGGACATCATGTCCTTGCGTGTGAATCGACTCATCATTTGACATCTTGCACAGAGTATGCAAAAATTGTAGGAGTCCTTGAAGAGAGTGGGCCAGTAGAAATCACTCTGAAGAATTTTCTCGGCCGTCTTTCATGGACTAAAGTGTCCACTACATGTAAACTCATGACAAAATGTCAATATACTGTGATGTTCATCCTCAGGAAGACACCTTCTAATGATCTGGTCAGGGCAATATTTGATTAAATATAGTTCGTCCCAAAAGAAGAACCGTATCTGTGTTAAAAAGTAATGCTTGTCCTAATTTAACAAGTAGAAGGTGTTTGCCAGGTTACAAGGTAATTTGCAATGTCAGCATACCAGGGCTCTTTACACATCACTAAGATGTGCTCGTCAGGAAAATTTTTATTGATTGGTATCATCTCCACTGGTGCATTAGGAATCCTAGAAAGGTGATCAGCCACCACATTTTTACGCCCTTTTTATCCTTTATGTCTAGATCAAATTCTTGCAAAATAAGTATCCAATGAATAAGCTTAGCCTTAGCGTCCTTCTTTTGTATCAAATACATGAGGGCAGAATGGTCGGTGAAAATTATTGTTTTAGACCAAGTAGGTATTGGCGGAATTTCTCCAACGCAAACACAACTGCTAAAATTTCTTTTCAGTTGTTGTGTAATTGAGTTGGGCCTCATTAAGCGTCCTACTTGTATAATAAATCACGTGTTGCCTATTATCAATACACTGTCCTAGGACAGCACCTATGGATAATCAGAGGCATCACATATGACTTCGAAGGGTCTAGTCCAATCAGGCGCTGGTATTATTGATGCAAGTTTTTGTTTTAGCTCTTCCCAAGCTTGTAGACATCAATCATCAAAATGGAAAGGCACATCTTTTCTTAAAAGATTAGTTAAAGGTCTAGCAATTTTGCTAAACTCTTTAATAAACCTTTTGTAAAAACCAGCGTGCTCTAGGAATGATCTGATGTTTTTTAAGCATTTAGGTTCAGGGAGTTTTGCTATCACCTCCACTTTAAATATGCCAACTTCAATTCCTCTACTTGAAATCTCATGCCCAAGGACTGTAACGCCCCGATTCCACGGATACGGGGACGTCACTGCGACGTATATACGTATGCCAGAAATTGCCCCACACGTATATACGCTAAGCAAAAAATACAACAAGAAACAGAGTACACGACAAAGCGTGGTATCAAAACATATGCCAACACAAGAAGTACACATACAAAGTTATCACAGGATATTATAAAGTATTACACAATACATGTGTATTACATCATAACCAAGTCCAAAAGAAATATATACAAATATGTATACAAAAAGCTCACAAGTAGAAAGAGGATCTCGTGAGTCAAAAGGTAAGTCTGGCACGAAGGGACTGGAACTAGTCCGCCTGCTCGCTAAAGTAAGCTTGGTCCTCTGTGGATGGCTCCACTTCGTTCCAAGCTTCGGAATCTGAATGTGCAAATCCAAGGAGTCAAGACACATAACAATAAACAAACTATAGCCAAGTGGCTAAGGGACATGAATAAGGAAAGATGAAACAGTTATAAGGAATATCAACTAACAAGTATGAAAAGCATGAGGAGATAAAATCCTAAATACAATAAATCTACAGTTGAAGTCTTATTATTATTACTTGTTTTACTGTGATATCTAGCTATGTGACCCAGCGTCCCAGAGCACATAGATCCATATCCTAGTAAAGCAAGGTTGTTATTGGAAACAGCGGTTGTATCGACGAACTATGTTTACAGTGGACCCCGTACATGCCCGGGATAACGGTCCAGGATTGTTCCGTTGCTTGATGACGGAAGCCAGCCGCTAGGCTAAACAGGAGGGACTTATGTATGCCCTTATCATGATGGTACCAGTAATAGAGGGAGCAAGCACTCCCCTCGGTCCCCTGGAGGCCCACAGGTCAGACCGGAACATGAGTTGCACAACATTCCTAAAAGCCACTGTAAACACGAACACATATCGATATCCGCATGTTTTCCCCCGACCCATGTGTAAGTTGGTCCATTTTATGCAAAAGTCAAGTGTATCATGCTTGGTTCAAGTGATGGCATGATAAGTGGTGATATTCACATTTTAACAAGTTATGGAGCGATGATATGTAATAACAAGTCATGAAGTAATATGAGATAATGTCTATCAAGTAACATGTCATGTAGTACCAGTTAAGAAGCAAGAACAAGAATAATATGCCACACGTATATCAACAATAAGATCCAAATTCAGAACAGAATCAACCAAGTCAAACAGTCAGAATTAGTCGACTAGGTGGAAGGGTTAGTCGACTAATAGGGGTCTTAAGTCGACTACTAGTCTGGATGAGTCGACTAAAACTGGGAAACAGAGAGTTGGGTTCTGTTTCAGGGAAAGTTAGTCGACTAGGGTTGTAAGGGTAGTCGACTAACAGGGAACTACTAGTCGACTAATGGATACTTAAGTCGACTAAGTCTGTAATACAGAGAGTTGATGTTTTATTTCAGGAAAACAGGAGTCGACTAGGGAGGAATGGGTAGTCGACTAGGGGTCCTAAGTCGACTAATAATAGGATCTAGTCGACTAAAACTGTGAAATCAGAAAATGTTACGTTTCAACTAAGGTGGGTTAGTCGACTAGTCCCTAGGTCTAGTCGACTAATCGTGGGAAAACAGCAAACAGAACAGATTTCTAGGGTTTTGTTTGAGGGTCTAAAAATATGATTTTTATGTCACAAGTGTGCATGATTTGTCAACACAAGTACACAAAGGAGTTCACAAGTCTTGGTGAGTAGATATACTCACCTCGAACGGTTAATCGAAGTTCTATGCGAGTTCGGAAGAGATCGTAGTCGACTGTATCACCCACTCGATCCTTGGCGATACTTCCGACGAAGAGAGATGCGCTCCAAATTCAAGGTAGAGAAGGTTGCTAGAGATGGAGATGAAAACCTAGGTGAGTTTTGGAGTTAGGGTTTGAGATGGAGAAGGAAGAGGTGAGGGCTAATCTCTTGGTGAAGTGAAAAAGAGAAAAGAATTGTAAAGGAAAGTTTATATAGGATTTGATTTTTGTAAAGGAGATGTAAATAGTGTAAATGTGAGGGGGTTTATTGCAAAATGGGAGAGGGGATGGGTGTCCCTCTCCTTGGCCACTTGGCCGGCCATGGGAGAGAGAGAGAGAGATGCATTAAATGGGGGTTGGTGAGATTATGTGGAGTTGGAATTTTGGAAGAGATTTGTATTTTTGGAAAAATGGGAAAAATTTGTGGTTGTGGAGAAAGAGGAATAAAGGAAAAGGAAAAATGGAAAGAAATTCATAAAGGAAGATATTTACTCTAACTTGGAATTTGAAAATATTGAAAACATGGATTCCTAGGTTTAAATCAAGTATGCGGAAAACATTTCGGAAAATACCGAAATCGTCCGAAATTCAAGTATCTCGGAACGACTCGTAAATTTTACCAAAAATCAATAATAATATATGAAGACTAATAGTGAAATCCTTTTTAAGAAATACTTTATAGTTTTAAAACTAAAAATCCCGGAATCAGTTATCTACCGACTCCGTTGGAGTTTTCATAAATTTATAAAATTCTCAGAAAAAGTATTTAAGTAGGGAATATGATTCTAAGAAATAAAGTCTAAAGGACCATCTAGAAATTCCTAACTGTTTGAGAAATAAAATTCTAGGAATCGATCAGCGACACTGGTCGACACCGGTTTTGAAGAAATTTATTTTAATTCAGGAAAAATCCAGAAAATCATAGAAAATCTAATATATTGGAAAATGATATTTGAAAGTGAAATCGGTCAAATACAGGAAGTAAATCGAAAAATACGGTCGAAAAGCTGAATACGCAACTAAGTACGTATTCTGGGAACAGGGTATTACAATCCACCCACCTTACAAAAATTTCGTCCTCGAAATTTCATAAGGTGAAAGGTAACAGGAAAGGTAACAGATAGATAAGGATAAGAGGAAAGATAACAGCAGAAAAGAATAAGAAGGAAAGAGCTTTTACCAAATCAAGATGTGAAGAGTTGAGGGTAACGCTCTCGGGTAACATCCTCTCGTTCCCATGTGGCTTCTCCCGGTGCATGTCTGTTCCAAGACACCAATACCAATGGTATAGCCTTGTTCTTCAGTGTCTTCACACTCTTATCCAAAATGGCCATCGGCTGCTCCTGATATGATAAATCTGGCTGCAGTTCCAGTTCGGAATGATCCAAAATATGACTATCATCCTTTACATATTTCCTCAACTGAGATACGTGGAAAACATTGTGCACACCGTCCAAAGATGGAGGTAAGGCCAATCTGTAAGACACATCTCCCACTCGCTCCAAAATTTCGAATGGGCCGATATATCTCGGACTCAGCTTTCCACGAATACCGAACCGGATCACTCCTCTGGTAGGTGATATCCTCAAGAACACATGATCTCCTGCCTGGAACTCCAATGGCCTTCTCTGAGAATCTGCCCAACTCTTCTGACGACTTTGAGCTGTCCTGAGGTGATCTCTGATGACTCTGACTTTCTCTGTTGTCTGAATCAGAATCTCTGGCCCCAAAAGTCTCCTCTCACCGACTTCATCCCAACAAATCGGTGATCGACACTTCCTTCCATACAGTGCCTCAAAAGGTGCCATCTTGATACTTGCCTGATAGCTGTTGTTATAAGAAAACTCAGCCAAGTGAAGATGATCTTCCCATGACCCCTGGAATTCAATCATGCAGGCCCTTAGCATATCTTCAAGGATCTGGATAGTCCTCTCAGATTGCCCGTCTGTCTGAGGATGATATGATGTACTGAATTTCAGACGAGTTCCCAAACTTTCTTGGAGACTCTCCCAGAAATGAGATCTGAATCTTGTGTCTCTGTCTGATACAATACTGACTGGAACTCCATGCAGACGAACTATCTCTTTCATGTACTTGTCTGCCAAGACCTCCGTTGACTGACCTACCCTGAATGGTATGAAGTGAGCTGACTTGGTGAGACGATCAATGATGACCCACACAGCATTGTTACCCTTGGGACTACGAGGTAATGCCGTGACAAAATCCATAGTGATGTGCTCCCACTTCCATTCGGGTATCGGCAAAGGATGTAGAAGTCCAGCTGACCTCTGATGCTCTATCTTTATCTGCTGGCACACCAGGCACTTGGCTACAAACTGAGCTATCTCCCTCTTCATAGCATTCCACCAAAACTGCTTCTTCAAGTCCTGATACATCTTGTTTCCCCCTGGGTGGATGGAATATGCTGAACTGTGTGCTTCTGCCAAAATCTTCTGTCTAACTTCTCCTTGGGGAACACAAATCCTGCTACCGAAATATAAGGCACCATCTGGATGAATACAGATATCAGTCCTCAATCCAGCCTCTACCTGAGCTCGGAATGTCTGTAACCTGGGATCTTCCTTCTGAGCTTCCCTGATCTCATCAATCAATGTTGACTGAATCTGCAAAGTCATGAACTGTCCTGCCTTCTCAGTCCTTCGAACTAACATCAAGTCCAAACTGATGAAGTCTCGAATCAACTCCTTCTGCTGAGTGAGCTGGACAAGCACTCTATTCTCTGGCATCCTGCTCAGTGCATCTGGAACTGTATTGACCTTGCCCGGATGATATTGCAAGTCAATATCATAGTCCGCCATCAGTTCAAGCCACCTCCTCTGCCTCATATTCAACTCTTTCTGTGAGAAAATATACTTGAGGCTCTTGTGATCAGTGTATATCAACACTTTATCTCCCAGAAGATAATGCCTCCAAATCTTCAAGGCAAAGATAACAGCTGCTAGCTCCAAGTCATGAGTTGGGTAATTCCGCTCATGAGTCTTCAGTTGCCTTGATGCATATGCTATAACATGACCATGTTGCATAAGCACACACCCCAGGCCTTTACCTGATGCATCACTGTAGATGACCATCCCTCCTCTACCTGAGGGAGTCCTCAAGATTGGAGCTGAAATGAGCCTCTGCTTCAATTGCTCAAATGCTGCAGTACACTCCTCAGTCCATATGTACCCTTCCCCTTTCCTGGTGAGCCTGGTCAATGGAGCTGCAATCCTAGAGAAATCCTGAACAAAGCGTCTGTAATATCCGGCTAGTCCAAGAAAACTCTTAATCTCAGTCACCGTCCTCGGAATCTGCCAATCCCTCACTGCCTGGACTTTGCTGGGATCCACTGAGATTCCTTCTGCTGAAACAATGTGCCCAAGGAAAGCTATACGGTCCAACCAGAAATCACATTTGTTCCTCTTAGCATGAAGCTGCTCCTGCTGGAGAGTCTGCAATACAATCCTCAAGTGTTCTGCATGCTCCCTGTTGTTCTTTGAATAGATCAGGTTGTCATCTATGAAAACAACAACAAACTGATCCAGATAGGGCGAGAACACTCGGTTCATCAAATCCATGAAAACTGAAGGGGCATTGGTGACTCCGAAAGGCATAACTAGAAACTCATAGTGGCCATAACGGGTCCTGAATGCCGTCTTCGGGATATCCTCCTTCTTCACCCTCAGCTGATGGTAACCCGACTGTAAATCCAATTTAGAGAATACACGGGCTCCATGAAGCTGATCAAACAGATCATCGATCCTGGGTAAAGGATACTTGTTCTTGATGGTAACTTTGTTCAACTCCCTATAGTCAATACAAAGTCTCTTACCACCATCCTTCTTATTGGCCAACAGTACTGGAGCTCCCCATGGTGAAGTACTTGGCCGAATCAATCCCTTGTCTGAGTATTCCTGCAGTTGCTTCTTCAGAATCTCTAACTCCGTCGGTGCCATCCTGTACGGAGCCTTGGATATAGGAGCTGCTCCTGGAACTGTGTCAATGGAGAACTCAATCATCCTTTCCGGTGGCAGTCCTGAAATCTCAGCAAACACCTCTGGGAATTCATCCCACACCGGTACCTTCTGCTTCTGAACCTCCGAAGTAGCCATCCGTGTCTTTCCCTTGGTAGACTTCACTTCTCCACTGAATTGGAACTCCGGTTGATGAGGGATTCTGAAATTAATTTTCTTCTCCTTACAATCAATAACTGCATGGTACTGACTGAGCCAGGTCATGCCTAAGATCACGTCGTACCCTTTGGTGTCTAGTACGAGCATATCTATGGCCAAGGTCTTATCACAAAGTTCTACTGGACAATCAGTACAAACCCTAGAAGATATGACTACCCCATTCCCTGTACTAATCTCCCATTTGTGGTCTAAAGATCTAACAGGTATAGAATGCAAAGCCACAAAATGGTCTGAGATATAACAATGGGATGCACCTGAATCGAAGAGAGCGAGAACAGGTTTTGAATGAACTCTGATGTTACCTGTTATCACTTCCTCTGAAGCCTCAGCCTCTTCTGCTGTAAGAGTGTAAGCCTGACCTCTACCACGCCCTGCTGCAGTCCTGGCTCCTCTCTGGACTGGGCGAACAACATGCTGTGGCGGAAGGGGAAGAGCTCTCCTCATCACTGGTCCCTGATTCTTCTGCCCAAGTGGCCCTGGTAGCACTCTCTGTCCATTGGGTCCTGGAAGTGCTGGCAAAGTCTGGTTGGCTATCCCCAATCTCCTGTGTGGACAAGCCTCTATAGAATGATCTCGTGATCCACACACCAAACACAACCCATTTGCCCTCCGGCAATTCTGTCGGATATGCCCTGGCTTCTGACAATAACTGCAGAAAGAAACTGGTTGGGCCGTCTGGTAAGGAGCTGGCCTGAAAGGTTGCCTCTGAACTTTCGCTGCTCTATATGGGCCTCCTCTTCCCATTGGTACAAATGGCCTCTTCATGGCCTGGTTCCCCATCTGGTCAACTTTCTTCTTCTCAAGCCCACGCTCAACTTCTCGAGCTATGGTGAGAACCTCCGAATAAGTCTTCAACTGCTGGGGCATCAGGAAAACTTGTATGTCCATCTGCAGACCCTGCTGGAACCTGCTTGCCCGCTTCTCCTCATCCGTCACCATGTACGGAGCAAAGCGGCTCAATCTAAGAAACTCTGCAGCATACTCGTCCACGGACTTGCTCCCTTGCTGGAGCCTGATAAACTGCTCTTCCATGTCCTTCTGAGCAGTAGCTGGGAAGAATCTGGCATAGAAGCTCTTAGAGAATGTGTCCCAGGTGACAGGCTTCTCCAATCTGGCCTCTTCAGCGAGCCACCAAGTTCTGGCTACATCTTTCAACTGAATCTTGGCGACCTCAACTTGGTTCTCCTTTGGTACCCTGGCTGCATTCAGCAAATCAGTGGTGTCTGTCAGCCATTGCTCAGCATCCAAAGGCTTCTCTTCTCCCGTGAAGATGGCTGGCTGCAGCCTCCTGAAATCTGAAATATTCCCCGGCCTCTGTTCCTTCGGTGCTGCCAATTCTTGCCTGAGGAGTTCAGTCTGCTGCTGCTGGTTTTCCATCATGGTCTGAATGACCCTCAAAATATCCACATTCTCCCCTGTGGGTCCATTCGAAGCTTGCCCCGAGTGGTTACGGCCCGTCCTTCGCTCCATACCGAGTTGGGGAAAGATAACTGGAATTTGGAAACAAATGGAAGGAGTTTAGGATACAAGGGAAGGAATCAAGAAGGAATCAAGGAGGACTTAATAACTTTGTATATTATAGTTGGCATCAGCAAATTATTAAAATTTGCCGCTCGATTGTACTTCAGGTGTGAGAGCCTAGGCTCTGATACCAACCTGTAACGCCCCGATTCCACGGATACGGGGACGTCACTGCGACGTATATACGTAGGCCAGAAATTGCCCCACACGTATATACGCTAAGCAAAAAGTACAACAAGAAACAGAGTACACGACAAAGCGTGGTATCAAAACATATGCCAACACAAGAAGTACACATACAAAGTTATCACAGGATATTATAAAGTATTACACAATACATGTGTATTACATCATAACCAAGTCCAAAAGAAATATATACAAATATGTATACAAAAAGCTCACAAGTAGAAAGAGGATCTCGTGAGTCAAAAGGTAAGTCTGGCACGAAGGGACTGGAACTAGTCCGCCTGCTCGCTAAAGTAAGCTTGGTCCTCTGTGGATGGCTCCACTTCGTTCCAAGCTTCGGAATCTGAATGTGCAAATCCAAGGAGTCAAGACACATAACAATAAACAAACTATAGCCAAGTGGCTAAGGGACATGAATAAGGAAAGATGAAACAGTTATAAGGAATATCAACTAACAAGTATGAAAAGCATGAGGAGATAAAATCCTAAATACAATAAATCTACAGTTGAAGTCTTATTATTATTACTTGTTTTACTGTGATATCTAGCTATGTGACCCAGCGTCCCAGAGCACATAGATCCATATCCTAGTAAAGCAAGGTTGTTATTGGAAACAGCGGTTGTATCGACGAACTATGTTTACAGTGGACCCCGTACATGCCCGGGATAACGGTCCAGGATTGTTCCGTTGCTTGATGACGGAAGCCAGCCGCTAGGCTAAACAGGAGGGACTTATGTATGCCCTTATCATGATGGTACCAGTAATAGAGGGAGCAAGCACTCCCCTCGGTCCCCTGGAGGCCCACAGGTCAGACCGGAACATGAGTTGCACAACATTCCTAAAAGCCACTGTAAACACGAACACATATCGATATCCGCATGTTTTCCCCCGACCCATGTGTAAGTTGGTCCATTTTATGCAAAAGTCAAGTGTATCATGCTTGGTTCAAGTGATGGCATGATAAGTGGTGATATTCACATTTTAACAAGTTATGGAGCGATGATATGTAATAACAAGTCATGAAGTAATATGAGATAATGTCTATCAAGTAACATGTCATGTAGTACTAGTTAAGAAGCAAGAACAAGAATAATATGCCACACGTGTATCAACAATAAGATCCAAATTCAGAACAGAATCAACCAAGTCAAACAGTCAGAATTAGTCGACTAGGTGGAAGGGTTGTCGACTAATAGGGGTCTTAAGTCGACTACTAGTCTGGATGAGTCGACTAAAACTGGGAAACAGAGAGTTGGGTTCTGTTTCAGGGAAAGTTAGTCGACTAGGGTTGTAAGGGTAGTCGACTAACAGGGAACTACTAGTCGACTAATGGATACTTAAGTCGACTAAGTCTGTAATACAGAGAGTTGATGTTTTATTTCAGGAAAACAGGAGTCGACTAGGGAGGAATGGGTAGTCGACTAGGGGTCCTAAGTCGACTAATAATAGGATCTAGTCGACTAAAACTGTGAAATCAGAAAATGTTACGTTTCAACTAAGGTGGGTTAGTCGACTAGTCCCTAGGTCTAGTCGACTAATCGTGGGAAAACAGCAAACAGAACAGATTTCTAGGGTTTTGTTTGAGGGTCTAAAAATATGATTTTTATGTCACAAGTGTGCATGATTTGTCAACACAAGTACACAAAGGAGTTCACAAGTCTTGGTGAGTAGATATACTCACCTCGAACGGTTAATCGAAGTTCTATGCGAGTTCGGAAGAGATCGTAGTCGACTGTATCACCCACTCGATCCTTGGCGATACTTCCGACGAAGAGAGATGCGCTCCAAATTCAAGGTAGAGAAGGTTGCTAGAGATGGAGATGAAAACCTAGGTGAGTTTTGGAGTTAGGGTTTGAGATGGAGAAGGAAGAGGTGAGGGCTAATCTCTTGGTGAAGTGAAAAAAGAGAAAAGAATTGTAAAGGAAAGTTTATATAGGATTTGATTTTTGTAAAGGAGATGTAAATAGTGTAAATGTGAGGGGGTTTATTGCAAAATGGGAGAGGGGATGGGTGTCCCTCTCCTTGGCCACTTGGTCGGCCATGGGAGAGAGAGAGAGATGCATTAAATGGGGGTTGGTGAGATTATGTGGAGTTGGAATTTTGGAAGAGATTTGTATTTTTTGGAAAAATGGGAAAAATTTGTGGTTGTGGAGAAAGAGGAATAAAGGAAAAGGAAAAATGGAAAGAAATTCATAAAGGAAGATATTTACTCTAACTTGGAATTTGAAAATATTGAAAACATGGATTCCTAGGTTTAAATCAAGTATGCGGAAAACATTTCGGAAAATACCGAAATCGTCCGAAATTCAAGTATCTCGGAACGACTCGTAAATTTTACCAAAAATCAATAATAATATATGAAGACTAATAGTGAAATCCTTTTTAAGAAATACTTTATAGTTTTAAAACTAAAAATCCCGGAATCAGTTATCTACCGACTCCGTTGGAGTTTTCATAAATTTATAAAATTCTCAGAAAAAGTATTTAAGTAGGAATATGATTCTAAGAAATAAAGTCTAAAGGACCATCTAGAAATTCCTAACTGTTTGAGAATTAAAATTCCAGGAATCGATCAGCGACACTGGTCGACACCGGTTTTGAAGAAATTTATTTTAATTCAGGAAAAATCCAGAAAATCATAGAAAATCTAATATATTGGAAAATGATATTTGAAAGTGAAATCGGTCAAATACAGGAAGTAAATCGAAAAATACGGTCGAAAAGCTGAATACGCAACTAAGTACGTATTCTGGGAACAGGGTATTACAAGGACAATTCCGTGTTTGATCATAAAATGACACGTTTCCCGGTTATGTGTCAAGTTCTTCTCCATGCATCTTTGTGAGACCAACTTGAGATGATGCAGGCATTGGTCAAAGGAATCGCCGTATATCAAAAAATCATCCATAAAAATCTCCAGAAATCTTTCTACCATGTGTGAGAAAAGACTAAGCACGCAACGTTAGAAAGTTGCAGGAGCGTTGCATAACCCAAATGGCATTCGTCGGTATGCAAACGTTCTAAATGGATAAGTAAAAGTTGTCTTTTCTTGGTCCTCGGGAGCAATTGGGATTTGATTGTATCCTGAATATCCATCCAAAAAATAATAATATTCGTATCCTCCCAATCTCTCTAGCATCTGATCAATAAAAGGAAGAGGAAAATGGTCTTTACTGTGGTAGCGTTCAGTTTGCGACAATCAATACAAACTCGTATCTTTGTTGGAAGACGAGTCTGTACTAATTCTTTTTTATCATTCTCTACCACAGTAAAGCCTGCTTTCTTGGCACAGCATGGACTGGACGAACCCACTGGCTATCAGATATGGGATAAATTATCCCATTTTCTAGCGATTTCAGGATTTTAGTACGGGCAGCCTCTTACATAATGAGGTTCAGTTGATGTTGTGGATCACATTTTGGTTTGGCCTCTTCTGTTAGGTGAATCCTATGTTGTACAATGATGGGCTGATCTCCTTAATATCAGGCATGGTCCAACCAATGGCCTCTCTCTTTTCCCTTAATACAGGAAGAAGATCCTCTTCTTGTTGTTCAGTCAGATAAGAAGCTATGATTACAGGGAAACCTTCCTTTTCGCCTAAGTACTGATACTTGAGATGACTAGGAAGAACTTTCAGTTCTGAAGAAGGGTATGATCTATCAAGGGTTGTACTTCTTGCAAGGGAATTATTGGGGTCGCATTTGTTGCCCACTTAACTGTTGATTCGATAATCTGGTCAAGATTGAAATCATCTGACTCTAAATCAAATTCATGGTCAAACTCATATTCTAACTTCTCTTCATGTTCACCTGTGAGTCCTTAATCAAGTTCACCTTAAATGTTTGGCCGTCCAAGTCCCTAGGTTGTTTTCCCAGGCGGAAAATATTTACCTCCTTTGTCATGTCACTGAAAGTCAAACGCATAGATCCATTCCTACAGTTTATGATCGCATTTGCAGTTTCTAGGAAATGTCATCCTAGAATGACTGAGGTTTGAGCGTTCGGGTTTTGCAAGGGTTGTGTTTCCAGAATGATAAAATCTATGGAATAGATGAACTCCCCGACCCGTATAAGGACATCTGTAATTTACCCCTTGGGAATTCTTTATAGAATGATCAGCTAATTGTATAGAAACCCAGGTTGAATGGAGATCGCCCAGCTCGAGTTGCTGATACACGGAAAAGGGAAGCAAGTTATACTAACTTCTAAATCAAGCAGTGCCCAGTTTATTGTGGTCTGTCCTATGATGCATGAAATGGTTGGACTCCCGGGTCTTTGTATTTTACAGGGATGGGCCCGGTTAATAACTTAGTGATGTTGGATGCAAGAAAGACCTTTTTGGGAATATTTGTTTTCCTTTTCTTGGTGCACATGTCTTTTAAAAATTTGGCATATGATGAAACTTGTTGGATGGCATCAAGAAGGAGCACATTTATCTGGACTTGATTAAATATTTCCCTAATCTTTCCATTTAAGCATTGGTTTTGGTTGGTTCCTAGCCTATTAGGAAATGGCACAATAGGCTTGTGAGTTTGCTCAGCTGTTTTATCCTTTTCATTAGAATTAGAAGTGGATGGTTGTGAACTTGAAGATGAAGATGGATCATTTGGAACTCATGGTGTAGTCACAGGAGGATTAGACACTGGATTGTTAGAAACTGGGTAATTAGAAACCTTGTTATTAACTTGTTTTCCTAGTCTTAGGATATGAACAATATTGCATTATTTTGGAATTATGTCCTCAGCTTCATTAATAGGGAAGGGGTTCTTTGGATTAGACAATGGCTAACTAGACAATGTTCCTCTTTGTCTTTCATTAAGTGAGTTAGCCAATTGACTTATTTGAACCTCTAGCCTATTAATAACTTGGTTATGATTGTTCATCATTGAGGCTTGAGTTTTGAACAAGTTTTCTATCATTCTTTCCAAATCTGTCATTTTCCTATCTGGATGATTTTGTTGTTGATGTTGGTAAGCGGGCTGGAAATTGTGTTGGTAACTCAGCTGAAAATTTGGTTGATTTTGATGAAAATTGGGTTGATGGATTTTAGTAGTGTACTGATATGGAAGCTCTTGTCTTGGCTGCTCAGGACCAGACTGACTCCAAAAATAATTGGGATGATTCCTCCATCCCGGGTTGTATGTCTTGGAGTAAGTATTGTAATTGGGTCTGGTGTAGGCTGCATTCATACTATCAGGGAACATCTGTTGAGCCTGATAAACTGGACACTCCTCAAATAAGTGGGTTAAAGCATGGCAATAGGTGCAACTCAGACTTGTCACTTGTGTTGGGTTGACCTGGTTTATTGAGTTTGGCTCCCTAACCTCAAGTAGTTCCAATCTCCTCATCAATTGTGTGATTTTAGCCTCAACAGCTGTAGAAGACTCAATAGAGTGCATGCAAGTTCTAAAAGTTGTAGGGTTAGTCTTTTCACGGCAAGTCCCTCACTGAATGGTTTTCTCAGCTAAGGCTTCATATAAGTCCCAACTGATCAGTCACATATATTGCATATATATTGCCACATTATCATGTTTATTATCTAATAAACCCTACTAATAAGTCTCATTTTTATTTAATAATGTGCAGGCCCATTGTTAATGGAGATGGAAAAGAAATGAGCCCAAATGCCTACTTTAATTCTGATTTAAATTTTAATTAAAGAGGAGATAAATATTCAGGAGGATCGAGATAATTCCAGCTGAAGATCAACATATATCAGGGAGGATTACATCAAATAAAACTGGTTAATTTGGTTTTATAAGTATCTAAATCGGTTAGCTTGAGAATCACCGAAGATCAGATCAGGACAAACAACAAATCCAGCCAGACAAAAGGGGGCAAAATCACACGCCATCCAGCTCTCCACCTGGATGTGTCCATTTGGACACATCATGGTGCGGATCTGGGGCCAAAGCTGCGGATCCGCTGCCCTATGGTGGAGATAAGGGGAGCGTTTGCTCCCCTTATCTCCTCACTCCTCCCCCCTCTGGGTTTTTACTTATAAAAGGTAGGTATCGCACTGAAAAATACACCGAAAATTAGTTTCTCTTTGATTTTAGGGTTTAGGTTCTTTGTTCGATAGATTGAGAAGTTGTATCTCTATTTTTTTATTTGTAGTTCAGTCCAGATACAAGTGAGAAAGAGGAAAAGAATGATTGTAATCTGAAGTTGAAGTGACATCGATAAAGGTTCAAAGCTTCTCTTCTTCTCCAATTCACGGGTATGTCTTATTTTATGTACATACCTGGTTTTACATTATTCATGAGTAGCTAAACTTGTTTTCCTAGGCTCATTATCATTTCTCTTCGATCCCTCTTATCTTGAATGATAAAGAATCCAACGGAATCATATGTATGCCTTAAACTAAGCCTTTCTTCTTTGAAAGTGTTCTTGAAGGCACATGAGGATGGGTTTGGATTTCTAAATTTCTATTTCCTTTAAAAACATTATTTGAACTTATTTTTATTTCATACTTAAAAGACAACTTGATGATTTAATATTCAGTTTAAGAGAATTTCTTAAGAAAAAGAGTTAAACTTTTCCAAACAATCTTATTTGTCTTGTGACTTTCGAAACTCAAGCTTAAGTTTTTGCGTATGATCAAGTTGAGGCACTAAGAATTTCAACAGAAGAACATATCATTGAGTAGTAAGATAGGGAGCCCAAATTGTTTTCATATTAAAACAAACAACCAAACAATCTTCACATTTTTAAAAAAATCACCTTTTCCAAAGCCTTCTCTAAGTTTTCAATTTTTCCTTTAAAATTACTTCCTTACTCTCCATTCTCTTTTCAACATAAAAAATACCGATACCATTCTTTGCTTGTTAAATAAAAATATCGAAAAGCTTTCATCGCATTCCTCCTGTGGACACGACCCGTTAGTCCAAAGCTGGACGGTAATTCTCACTGCTTTCACTTGCAATCAAATTTTTGGCGCCGTTACCGGGGAGGGAACGGTGTAATTGTTTTCTAACAAGTTTGGTGCCTTGTTTCAGGGACATCAAGGAATCAGATTTAGTGCTCAAGCTTTGCAGGAGAAGACTTGCTATTTGTGCCCCAACTCTCGAAGGTAAGAAACAGAATTTCAAGAAATTGCAGCGTAAAAGCTTAAAATTTTTGGACTATTAAAAACTCTTTTTTGCAGGACATATCGCTTTGTAAAAATACAGTTTTTGTGTATTATTTCTGCTATATTTGATATTCACAGTCCCTATTTTTAATCCAACAGTAATCAATTGATTACCAGTTGCTTAAAAAATGTTTAGACTTGCATTCTGGGCATTTGTCTAATTACGTTTGTTTTATATTTACTGTTGAAGATAGCTGGAGACAAAGTACGTATGCATAGCATATAGTTTAGGAAACATTCTTGGGTGATGTTTGCTTGTGAATGTTACTTTTCTATATCTTGCACACTTTGCACAATCAATCTTAAGGGCAAAACCCAAATCAAGATAAGGTAGGAAAGTCATTACCCTTCCTTAGCCCACAAATCATCTCTAAGCACTCACAACCTAAGCCTAATTTAAAGTCTGATAGATGCTGGCCTTAGGGACATCTCGAACTCATTAGGAGATTATTCTAAGGGGAAGGTGTTAGAATTTGACGCCTGCCAAATCAATGTCTAAGGACAAGGATTGACGGGCAAAACCCTGAAGGTTGGTGGTTTGGCTTAATTAGGCCCGTCGTTTTTACGCGGATACCTCCCACCAGTCTTGCCCTGACCTGGCTGATTAGCTTATGGTTAAAGTCTGCATTATATCTCCTGTGGACAATCAACCAGTTAGGAGTTGTCTAGGTCAAGGTTACATTAAATTAGTCTTAGTTATTTTTTCTTGTCGACTATTGGTGAACTTGTTTGTGATAGTATTTATGTATGCACGTGTGGTCAAGAGACCCTAATTCATTTAGGTTAAGTAGAAACACACCACCACCCAAGTTCGAACCAAGACCAGATTCGGTTATGGTTCAACCGACATCCTTGCAGGATTGGTTCTATCCCATTAGAACCTCACTTCCATCTTGCATCCAACTTCCATCGGCTGGTGAACACAACTTTGAGCTTAAGCCTCAGTTCATCAACATACTCCCTAAGTTCTATGGCTTAGAGTTCGAAGATGCTTACTTCTTCATAAGAGAATTTGATGAAGTATGCTTAATGATGAAAATCCCACACCTTGTAGATGATGCTATTAGGTTGAGTTTTGTCCCATTTACTCTTAAGGACTTAGCCAAGAAATGGTTTTACAGTTTAACAGTCGGCTCTATCACATCCTGTAATGGTTTCATCAAGGTCTTCTTGAAGAATTTCTATCCAATTCATAAGACCGCTCTCGTTAGAAAGAACATCATGCAGTTCAAGTAAGAACCTAGTGAACCGTTTTGGAGGTACTTTGAACGCTTTAAAGACCTACTTGTCCAATGTCCTCATTATGGAATAGAGAAATAGAGATAATACCAAATTCTTTATTACGATTTAGACTACTCTACCAAGACCCTCTTAGAAACCATGTGCCAAGGGGATTCTTAAAGAAGGATGAGAATGAAGGATGGGATTTATATGAGGATCTAGCTGAAAAGACCATCCAATGGGAACCAACTAGTGAAAACTATAGGAATTCAAACTCCATCTCTTCAAAAGGAGGTCTCCATTCAATTGAATCATCCATAACTAACGAGGCTAGAATTGCAAACCTAGTGAGAAGAGTAGAAGTTCTGGAAACTAAGGAACCAAGTCCAGTCAATCAAGTCAGCCCAAACCAATTTCTAACTCTGGACTATACATACTGTCAAGCCATAAATCATGTGTTTGAGGAGTGTCCTGTGTTTCAAGCTCAGCAAATATCCTGAATCGATGAATGTGGCCTTTTCAAGGCTGAACAATGATCCTTACGCACCAACGTACAATCCTGGCTGGAGAAATCACCCAAATTTCTCATGGAGCCAACACAATAATGACCACTCACGGTCGAACCATGCAAGCCACTTCCATCATTCCAATATTTCTTCCAATCATCAACCCAACTTTTCAAGTTACCCTCACAATCCTCCCAACAATTTTTCAAATTATCAACAAAACTTTCCCAACCAAGCTCCACCGTCTTCCTTCCAGAATCCTCAACTTGAAAGAAGAATGACTGATTTTGAGAGAAATATAAAAAGGTATATGAAGAATCAAGATTCCCTCATGCAAACAATACAAAGGCTAGAGGTTTAAATGAGCCAATTAGCCAATCCACAGAATGAGAGGTAAAAGGGTATCTTACCTAGTCAGCCAGTAATGAATCCTAGGAATTCTCAACAAGCTCATTTGGCTGAGGATCAATCTTTGAATCAATGTAATGTTGTTCATACATTTAGGTCGGGAAAGAAAATTGATAATCAAGTGTCAATACCATCCAATCCCATTCAGCACAACCACACTCAAGCATCCACCTCATCTAGTCCCAATACTTCCAAATCTGATATGGATAAGTCAACCAGTCAAGTGCACAAGCCTATAGTACCATTTCCTAATAAGCTGAAGAACAACAAGCAGAATCCACACATGGTTAAGATAATTGATGAAAGTACACCTAGAGGGGGGGTGAATAGGTGTAAGTGCTAATCTAGGGCTAAATAAAAAATCTAATGCTCTAAATGCGGAAGCTAATGCAAATGTTGCACAAACTTATACAATACAACAAGTGTAGCCGAATTCCCCTTGCGAGGCTCTGGACTAACTCCTCTTGATTCCCCTTGAAATGGGTTGAGGTGCTATGTGAAGCTCTTGTTGGATGAGTACAAATTAGGCACACACACACAAGCAATCCAAGCAAACAAGGGTATAGCAATAAAAGGAATGCAAGGCACTAAATGCAAGCAAGTATGAATATGCTCAATCCCACGCAAGTATATGTATGATGCTATGAATGATGAATGAATGCTTGCACAAATATAAGAGAGAGAGTTAGAGAAATTGGACAATCGCAAACACAAGGATATGATTCGAGGTTCGAGCCCCTAGCTCTACATCCCCGCCTACACCACCGTGTAGGATTTCCCAATCCACTATAGGAGTACCAAACTCCTCTCTCAACCTTACAATGCCACCGAGGCAATACAACACACAATCCACCTCTATCAAGAGGGATACGGCCCGTAGCCAACCACAACACACACCTCTACCTAAGAGGTATAAGGCCCGTAGCCAACAACAAACACTACCTCTACCGAAGAGGCTCACACACCAATACCACTCCGATCACCTCTACCGAAGAGGGATTCACAAATTAAGGAGGGTTTACAACTCAAGAGGTGTACAACTACAACCTCAAACACTTCTCTTTTCTTTCTCTTTTCTTTTCTCTTTTCTTTTCCACAAAAACAAAAATCCTAATAGTTTAGGATAGAAGATAGCTCAAGTGTGGAAACTATGTGTTTTTGGAAAACAAGCAACAAAGAAAACACTTGGGAAATTCTTGTAAAAGATGGAGAATGAAAACCAATACAATATCCCAAATTCCTATTTCTTTGATTTTTCCAAAAAACCCAAAACAATAAAGATTAGAAGTTTAAAGCACAAAAACTATTTGAAAACTCTTTAAAAACACTTCAGAAACTGCAATTTTTCCTTTATGAAAACCTTAGCCAAAATCCCAAATGAATGGGGTTTATATAGGCCAAAACAGAAAACTAGCCGTTAGGCTGATGTGGCATTTTTGACAGCCACCGGTCGACCGGCCCGGTCGACCGCCAACGGTCGAAATTATGACCGTTGGGAGATTCGGTCGACTGCCAGTCGACCGACCAACAGAAGGAAACACAGTTTCCTTCTATCGGTCGACCGACCCAGTCGACCGACAAGATACAGAGAGCAGACTCTCTATATCGGTCGACTGGGTCCGTGTCCCGGTCGACCGACGGACATGCACAGCCTGTGCATGTCCCGGCAGAGCAGCCGGTCGACTGCCGGTCGACCGGTCTGCCTGGAAAACTGTTTTTCTGGGCAGATTTTGAGATAGAAAATTTTGTAAAAAATATTTTAACACTTGTAGAAATTCCACAAAAATATGTTTTATCATTTTACTTGATAACTAAACTTGTGATAAAAATTTCAAGACATATATCAAACATATCAATTCATTTTGTGTCTTGCCAATTTTATCAAAATAAAACTTGTATTTTTATCAAACTAGATTTTTCCAAAACATGAATAGGAATGTCAAAATAAGTTTGTCTATAAGTTAAGCATGTATGTATAACTAGAAAACATCTACTATACATATTAATCATGAAAACTTGTTTTGATCAAACTATTCATGAAATCAATATCAAAAACCAAACCATGTGTATTTTGTGCACTTGAGCATATCAACTAAACTAAGCTTTAACAAATGGATCTAAAACTCAAAAACTAAACCTATGGATACCTAAGTCTTCTTGATGATCTTCATCTTCAAGTAGACTAGCTCCCAAACGCGATCCACCGAGTGCAAAGGTATGATCTTTAAGCTTTGGCACCGGAATCACCATGATAAGCTTCCAAACATCTTGTTGAAGCTAATCACCAACACTAATAACCTGCTAATGATCTGAAACTTAGAAACACAAGAATATTAGTAAATATAACTACATGAGTTGATCATCATCAAAACTAGAGTGGAAGGCCTTTGGGCCAACAATCTCCCCCTTTTTGATGATGACAAAACTCATGGAGTTATATATGCATGGATTAAAGTTAAGCTTCAAAGAAGCTCCCCCTTAACTCATGCATAAACAAATAAACAATAATATGCAATGCATGACAATGCATATAAACATGGTACTCTAGATACTAATGGAATATTCAACATAAACTATGTTCTAGATACCAATTTAACCAAACAACATGCAATGCTTAATGTTCTAGATATCAATAAAAACAATCATTTTAAACAAGATACCAATTAAACAATATACCAATTAAGTAAGGAAGTCATGCATATATTAAAAAACATAAACACAAATTCTTCTCCCCCTTTTTGTCAATCATCAACAAAGGGGTAAATAGCAAAATCAAACATTTTTTTAATTCTTAAAGCAAATGCATGCATACAATTTTTTTAATTCTTACAACACAAAGTCTTCTCCCCCTTTTTGTCCTAATCAAGGAACCAACAAAGGGTTAAAATCATAAAAACAATATTTTCTCCCCCTTTTTGTCAAAAACAAAAAGATCAAGAAGGGGTTAATCCAAAACAAATATGATACCAATTCAAGATATGACAATAAGGTGCATATTGATACCAAATGAAATAAACAAAGATGAATAAATGTTATATGCTATATATATTCATGAAGAGGAAGACGCTAAGTTAGCTTCCCTACACATATGCATTACATGAAGGAGGAATGTGAAGCCCTAATTCACATAACACACATTATGTAATGAATAAGAGGAGATGTGAAGCTCCCCCTACACACGTGTACCATATAAAGAAAAGATGTTAAGCTTTTCAATACACAATACACTCAACATGAATTTATATACATATAGGCAATGTAAATCAAAAGTATATCTATTTTTCTTAAACAAAATCTTGAGATACCAATTAACAATACTCAACATAAACATCTTGATATCTTAAGAGAAATATGTTCTTTTAAACACATGACACCAATTTGAACCTATATTTTAACATAAAGTAAGGGAGTGTGAATCAAGGACCAATTTAAACGACAAAAATCAAATTTTCTCCCCCTTTATGAAATACCAATTGAAACGATGCATAGACTTGAAATAAGATATCAATTGAAAAATAAATCAATTGAGATAAAGTTAAAACTCAAGTTCTAGCATAAACACGATTTGTGAAATCTTATATTTTAAGCACAAATCAAAAACATGTATATGTGTATGAATTAGAATGAGTACCAATCACCAATAGATGATACCAATGGAAAATCATACATACACAATCAACAAATATGAGTATACATAAAGAATCAAATTGATACCAATTGAAAGAGTTCAATGATACCAATTGAAGTAACAATAATAATCATGGTATAACTCATATCACAATGAAAAAAAAAATTCGAACTAGTTAAAATAGAAAGTTTTGTAAACTAGTGCGAAATTCTTCAAGCAAGGAATAAATATAAGTCATTTTTCATAAAAGTGAAATCCACATGATAATCAACACTCTATTCAATTAAGTATAAGAAGGTCTCATGAAAACAAAGCATGACCAATTAATAAGTGTGAGTGTACAACTAACATGTGAAAATCAATTATGAAAAATATTTCATTAAGCTCTTTTAATTCCTTTAAACAATAATACTTATCTAAAACAAAAGATCATAGAACTACTTAATCTTCAAGGCATATGTATGGCTAGTATAAACTAAGGTATACATACATATCCAAAATACAAACGAGTCCACAAGGTATATGCATGAAGGCACGTGGCTCAAAAGGAATGTATATGTATAGGATTAGTTTGAACTAGATGGACATATACATGAAGTAAAACTTAAATATGAAAACACGAAAAACCAATTTTCATAAACTAATTTCATTTCAAGGTATATGTATAAATTGTCAACACAATAAGTATACATACATATCCTAAACACAATTGAGTCCATATATAAGGATTTGCATGAAGGGCAAAAGACTCAAGGATTATACATGTATATCTTAATGTTTTGGCAAAATAAACATATACACGAAATTAAAACTCATATAAATTAAAAAATATGAATACAAGTCTAAAATATATGAATCATCAAAACTAGACTATACTCATACAACTAATGGGAACAAATAAGCATTCAACCCAATCATATATAGATTTATTTGTGTCCCACTATATGTATAGGTATATAACTAGTCTTAATGAAGACTAATACTTAAACAAGTAATCAAATCATTAAGCACAAGACAAACACGAATATCATTTTGTTAAAACAAAACACATAAATTCATCAAAATTCTTTTATTTTGTGAACCAACTTCTAGGTATATGTATGATCCATCCAAATCTAACAATATGCATACATATCCAACCATAAACGAGTCTATTAAAAATATTTGCATTGAAGGCAAAAGACTCATGGGTATACATGTATATTTATTAGGTTTGAATTTAAAATACATATACATGAAGTAGAATCATAAAAATAGGTATGACAAGTATAAATAAAGGAATCATCAAAACTAGCCTATACTTGTGCACATAGTGGGTACAAATGAGCATGAAGGGCAAAACATATATAAGTCAATTTGTTCTCACTAAGTGTACATGTATACATGCAAGTTTTGATAAAATCTACATTTAAACATGTATATACCACATGAAGCACAAAACACATATAAAACAACATGATACAACTAAAACATGAAACAAACGTTCATATGATCAATATGTATATGCATATGCATTAGATCTAGGATATACATATTAGATCAAAAGTGAGATCACACAAATATAAATCTATATTGAGCATGGGTGTCTCTAAACAACTAAGCATGTATATCACTAATCTAATGAACATGATATAACATAGTGAACATTAAACAATGACATGCTATAAAACAAATGATATGAACATGTAAACAATAATAAGGAGTTAGGAATTGTTACCAAAGCCTTAGAAGGCAACTTTCCTTGTCTCCAAAATATGGTGGTCCTTTCCACCAAATCTTCTCCCTTGAAAGTGATGCATCCAAAAAGTATTCTTTAAGCATGGAACACATCCACTCCAAGGTGCCAACACTCTCACGTCATGTGAGAGCCCTCACCTACATCAAAAATTGGAGGGGTGGTCTTTGGTACCCATTGTCTTTTGGGTCCATGGGGGTTAGTCCCTTCTCTAACCCAAACATATTTCTTTGCTAAATTTGGAGTATTTAATCTATCATAGCAAAATTTAGCAAGATGGCCTTTTCGACCACAATGTGTACAAGTGTACACATGAGCATACATAGTGTTAGGATGGTGTCTGTGAGGAGCATGTGTATGCCGTGGAGGGTGTGCATGCATGAAGGATGGAACTTGTTTCTTTCGAAGCAAAGTTTCCAACCGTGTATGATTCATGGCACATTGGCTCATAGTGGAGCCCAAACAATCTACCTTCTTCTTAAGCATGGATATATCATTGTTAATCCTAGAAGAAGAGGTACATGCATTAGGTAGTCTAGATGATGAGGCTACACTAGCATGGCAAACATGTGCATCCATCTTATGTTGCAAAACAATATTTTTCTCTAAGCAAATATTTAAATCATTTGAAATGGAAATGATTTTATTTTTCAAAGCAACATTCTCTTTTAAAATAAAATCTACTTTTGAAGTCAAATTTTCATTTTTCTTCAAAAGAACATGGCAATCATTTTTATTTTTCAAAAGTTCATTTTCTTTAAGTGCAAGGTCAAGTTGAGATTTTAATGAATCCTTCTCATTAGCAATCTCCTCTTTCTCTTGCAAAACAATATCAAGTCTAGCAATCAAATTTTTGTTATCATTATTAATGCCTAGACTTTTCTTTTTCAAAATGTTATACTTCTCAATTAATTTTTCACAAACTAATGAAAGTTCTTCATTCAAAGCATGGGGATCAATATAATCATTAGAAGAACTAGCACTATCATCACAATCTAATAGAGTTTCCGATTGTACCTCAAGGGAGTCATTCCCTTGGACCATGAAGCATTGGGAATCGGATTCTCCACTAGATTCCTCTTCCTTTTGGATTTGTTCTTGAAGCCCGGAGGTAGCGGTTGTGGTTGTCAATAAATTCCACACTACAAAAGCGGAATCAATATTAGAAACATGTAAAAGATAATCTTTAGGCAATGTGTTTCTAATAGCCTCTAGGGCTTGTGCATTGGCCCTTATATGAATGAGGTTACCAAGATAGCATTTCTTGGTAGCCGCAAGGAAAGTATGTAAACCTAGGGTTTGTAGGTAAATGGACATCCTAGTCTTCCAAACAAGAATGTTGGAAGCATCATACATAGGTGGGGTCATGAAGTCCATGGTAAACTATATGTGTGCAAATGAACAAATGCAAATGTAGATTAGCAAGCAAATGGATCACTCCTAGGATGTTAAGCCTAATATCAGGAGCACTAGCTCTGATACCAATTGAAAGTACACCTAGAGGGGGGGTGAATAGGTGTAAGTGCTAATCTAGGGCTAAATAAAAAATCTAATGCTCTAAATGCGGAAGCTAATGCAAATGTTGCACAAACTTATACAATACAACAAGTGTAGCCGAATTCCCCTTGCGAGGCTCTGGACTAACTCCTCTTGATTCCCCTTGAAATGGGTTGAGGTGCTATGTGAAGCTCTTGTTGGATGAGTACAAATTAGGCACACACACACAAGCAATCCAAGCAAACAAGGGTATAGCAATAAAAGGAATGCAAGGCACTAAATGCAAGCAAGTATGAATATGCTCAATCCCACGCAAGTATATGTATGATGCTATGAATGAATGAATGAATGCTTGCACAAATATAAGAGAGAGAGTTAGAGAAATTGGACAATCGCAAACACAAGGATATGATTCGAGGTTCGAGCCCCTAGCTCTACATCCCCGCCTACACCACCGTGTAGGATTTCCCAATCCACTATAGGAGTACCAAACTCCTCTCTCAACCTTACAATGCCACCGAGGCAATACAACACACAATCCACCTCTATCAAGAGGGATACGGCCCGTAGCCAACCACAACACACACCTCTACCTAAGAGGTATAAGGCCCGTAGCCAACAACAAACACTACCTCTACCGAAGAGGCTCACACACCAATACCACTCCGATCACCTCTACCGAAGAGGGATTCACAAATTAAGGAGGGTTTACAACTCAAGAGGTGTACAACTACAACCTCAAACACTTCTCTTTTCTTTCTCTTTCTTTTCTCTTTTCTTTTCCACAAAAACAAAAATCCTAATAGTTTAGGATAGAAGATAGCTCAAGTGTGGAAACTATGTGTTTTTGGAAAACAAGCAACAAAGAAAACACTTGGGAAATTCTTGTAAAAGATGGAGAATGAAAACCAATACAAATATCCCAAATTCCTATTTCTTTGATTTTTCCAAAAAACCCAAAACAATAAAGATTAGAAGTTTAAAGCACAAAAACTATTTTGAAAACTCTTTAAAAACACTTCAGAAACTGCAATTTTTCCTTTATGAAAACCTTAGCCAAAATCCCAAATGAATGGGGTTTATATAGGCCAAAACAGAAAACTAGCCGTTAGGCTGATGTGGCATTTTTGACAGCCACCGGTCGACCGGCCCGGTCGACCGCCAACGGTCGAAATTATGACCGTTGGGAGATTCGGTCGACTGCCAGTCGACCGACCAACAGAAGGAAACACAGTTTCCTTCTATCGGTCGACCGACCCAGTCGACCGACAAGATACAGAGAGCAGACTCTCTATATCGGTCGACTGGGTCCGTGTCCCGGTCGACCGACGGACATGCACAGCCTGTGCATGTCCCGGCAGAGCAGCCGGTCGACTGCCGGTCGACCGGTCTGCCTGGAAAACTGTTTTTCTGGGCAGATTTTGAGATAGAAAATTTTGTAAAAAATATTTTAACACTTGTAGAAATTCCACAAAAATATGTTTTATCATTTTACTTGATAACTAAACTTGTGATAAAAATTTCAAGACATATATCAAACATATCAATTCATTTTTGTGTCTTGCCAATTTTATCAAAAATAAAACTTGTATTTTTATCAAACTAGATTTTTCCAAAACATGAATAGGAATGTCAAAATAAGTTTGTCTATAAGTTAAGCATGTATGTATAACTAGAAAACATCTACTATACATATTAATCATGAAAACTTGTTTTGATCAAACTATTCATGAAATCAATATCAAAAACCAAACCATGTGTATTTTGTGCACTTGAGCATATCAACTAAACTAAGCTTTAACAAATGGATCTAAAACTCAAAAACTAAACCTATGGATACCTAAGTCTTCTTGATGATCTTCATCTTCAAGTAGACTAGCTCCCAAACGCGATCCACCGAGTGCAAAGGTATGATCTTTAAGCTTTGGCACCGGAATCACCATGATAAGCTTCCAAACATCTTGTTGAAGCTAATCACCAACACTAATAACCTGCTAATGATCTGAAACTTAGAAACACAAGAATATTAGTAAATATAACTACATGAGTTGATCATCATCAAAACTAGAGTGGAAGGCCTTTGGGCCAACAATTGAGATGTTCAACCAAGTGAAGATAAATGTACCACTTCTTGATGCCATCAACAAGTCCCATCCTATGCAAAATTTCTTAAGAACATGTGCACCAAGAAAAGAAAGACTAATGTACCCAAGAAAGTCTTCTTAACCATTAACATTAGTGAGCTACTGTCGCGATCTGATCCCTATAAGTATAAGGATCCGGGGTTATCCCACCATTGCCTGCACTTAGGACAAGCCGAGATTAGTCGCGCACTTCTTAACTTGGGGGCAAGTATCAACTTGCTTCCATTCTCAGTTTATCAACAACTCGGGTGGGCGATCTTAATCCAACTCGAGTCACAATCCAACTGGCTGACCGTTCAGTGAAAGTTCCCAAGGGAAAATTAATGATGTCCTTATCCGGGTCAGGGAGTTTATCTATCCTGTTGATTTTATAGTTCTTAAGACACAACCTGCGCCCAATCTTAGGGCTCAAACTCTTATTATCCTAGGGCGCCCATTCCTTACAACTGCCAACGCTATTATCAATTGTAGGAATGGGTCCATGAGGTTAACCTTTGGGGACATGACTAGAAAAATCAATGTCTTCAACCTATAGAAATAACCTCGTAAGATAAGAGACCAAACGTTTGAGGTAAACTTTGTTGAAAACAATTGTGATGAAGAAAGTGAAGGTATAGAGAATGAGTCTCTGTTTCTTAATGAATTATTTAAGAATGAATGCGATTATATTAATGAGAAGACATATATTGGAGATCCTAATTTTAGAGTCCCCTTTAAAAAAGAAAATTTAATTTGAATATCTTCACTTTCGATGAGCCAATCAATGATATATCGCATGAGAATATAATTCAAGAACCTCTGATTGACCTAATCTTTGAAAACCGCTTTGAAGAAGAACTCATGTGTTTGGATGAACTGATTAGGGATATTTTGGTTAATTACACACCTCCAGGGGAAAGTGTCGATCTAAGTTTTGAGGAGATGTATGGAACTAGTTAGAATTCCTAGGCATTCATATGAGAAAGTTCCAACTGAGAAGTGTGATGGTGATCAATTTTTGAATAATGGATGTAGACATATGAGGAAGAAAAACTTAAGAAATGTGAGACTGGGGAGGAAGAGAAGTAAAATGACAAAAAGATTGGCCTCCCCACTGTGCCCTATAAAGAGAATCTATTGGAATGATTGGAAGAGAGCTAGAGGGATGAGACCGAAAAAGATCTAGGTGTAGGAGAAATATGATGTTGTGCATATTTTTGTAAACTTTTTTTATACACCTCTTTTACATTCCATTTTCATGCATCTATACATTTCTTTCATACATTGGAGACAATGCATGAGATAAGTGTGGGAGAGGGCTTAACATGACTAATATAACTAAAAAAAGAGAAAATATATATAAAAAAATTTTTGAAAGAAAAGAACAATATTTTGATATATTTTTTGTATGAAATTAAGTCAATTTTAAGGAATAGGAAAATCATAATTAGGATTTCTTATACTTAGTCAAAATAAGATGACTTTTTTGATTTTCAGGGTTAGAAAGAAAATTGATGAAAGTAATTTCGTCTTGATCTTTATCTTGAAGAAATATGCACACCTTATACACTTAACACACTTAGGGTTTAAAAATAAAGATTTTTATGCTTTACAAAAAAAAGAAAAACTATATATGTATATCTATGAAAAATAAATAAATCTAATTATTAATTAGCTAGGTGCTTTGGCCTAAGAAAGCCTTGGTATTTATGCAAAAGATAATTAGATAAGTTTAAATATATATATATATAAATCCTCTGATTAAGCTGGGTATTTCTGCCTCATGAACATAAATATTCACGCCTATAGGGGTACATTTATAAATAAAAATCCTTGATTTCGTAGCCTTGTTTGCTCGAGTGTTTAAGTCCTTAGGGGTGTTTTCTCACCTGATACCCTAAGACTATCCGGTTTGGGTGTCACCGATTAAAGGCTCGTTACATGGGCAGATTAGAAAACCTAATAGAATTGATGAATAAATACCACCAAAAATCAAAATAAATAAGGCATAAGAGTTAAAGTTAAAGAACCCTTAGTCAAAACTTCATGGTCACGAAGGTGCATATAACTTAGGATAAAGTAATAGACTAGATGAGAAATACAATTTGACTCCTTACTTTGATTGATGACATGTTTTTGAATAGAGACTAAGTTTAGGAATGAAAAGTTCGATTTTCCTATAACTTATAAATTATTTGAACTCTTACAACACTCAAATATTTTCTATCTTTTTTAAAAATGCTTTTCGTAAATACTAACATTTTTTCTCTTTCTTTATGAATTTTGTGGGTACAATCCACTGAAAACCCTAACGAGACAAAACTCGTCCTCTAGGGGTAACCTAGAGGTTTAACGGCTTGTTGCACATGCTCAGTGCAATCGAGTGACCAGCGAAAGTGGTCCAATAATTGATTAGGATTAGTTTTGATGTTTTGTGATTGGTCGCTAATGTTGCATATTTAGTATCATATTTTCATACTTATTATAGATAAAAAATCTGCATTGTCCTAATTAATGTTTAATTTATTTGCAGGCCCATTCCTTAAGGAGATGAAGAGAAATGAGCCCAAAAGCCCACCAAAATTCTGAATTAAATCAGAATTAATTCGAGCTCAGTGAATCAGGGCAAAATCAAGATGTTGAAAACCGGTTGAGAAGAATCCTCACAGAATCGATCGGTTAAAGCCAAGAATCAAAGGCCATTTCGTCACAATCCTGGACTCAAACGAGAAAACCAACTGAAGATAAAAGCAGAAGGAAAAACCAGGGAGACCCACCAACAGGGTGTGGCCACCTGGCCACACCCTGGCCGCGGAAACGCGGCCAAAGCCGCGTTTTCGCGGCTTGGTTGTGGAGTTAGGGGGAGCGTTTGCTCCCCCACTCTTCCCGGATCTTGTAGGTTGGGTTTTTGCCTATAAAAAGCCAGTATTTGCACTGAAAAGGGGACGACCATACAGAGATAGGATTTAGACTAGTTTTTCATTTTTTAGTGTAGGTTTTTATTTTTCTTTTCATGTAATTTTTCGTTTTTAACTTATGTAAATCAGAGGAGATCAGACTTTCATAGAAGAACAAGAATGAAGCTTGAGCTGAGAGTGACACCGGTGTAAGGTTTTTTCCTTTTCTTTTATCGTTATGAAATCAAATCTGTATTCTCTCTTTGTATGTACTTCGTTTTAGTTTTCTTCTTCTTCTTCTTTTCAACTTTACTCTTCTTTTGGTACAAATTGTCTTCCAAGTGAGTCTAAAAGCATCGAAAGAGCCTTGCCTTTGCGAGTGCCACCGATAGCTCATGACGATGGATGTGAGTCTCTCTGTATCATTTCATGCTTGAAGTTGTCTTGATGATGTAATGTGGAAGAGACCAACAATCAACTCTTATGGGCTATGCGCTGATTACCTCCACTTCAAGGTAACATCGTCGCTGAAGATTCAAGGTAAGATTTTGGTGAAAAGAAGGTAAGTAATTTTATTTCTTTTATTTCTTTAGTATAGATTACCACATCTTCCAAATCTTTCATCACTTCTTTCCCAATTCATTTGTGCATAGTCATTTTCTGATTTTCTCCACCTTCTCATTCTACCGTTTTCTTTCTAACTTAACCTAACTCGTTTTCATTTTCATTTCTTTAAACAATGAAGAACTTTCATTTTTCTTCATAAAGATTTCAATACAAAACTTTGAACGCTTCTATCGCAAACCCTCCTTGTGGATCACGACTCGCATAGCCACTTGCTATCGCGGTTAGAATTGAGCACTTGCACATCTCTATTTCTAAATCTAAAATTCTGTATTTGTGTGCAGGTTCAAGTTTCAATCAAAATTTTGGCGCCGTTGCCGGGGAGGGTAATGGTTTTTATTGAAATCTGGTTTTTATTGAATTTTTAGAACTAAAACGAATTTTTCTTCTCTGTTGTAGGTTATAGGGCAAGAAAAGCAGGAAAGAAAGATTGCAGTGACATATAAGTGGTCTTGGGCCTCTATTCCAGAAAACAGAGACCAAGTACCCTCTGAATTGCCGCGTTTTCTCAGCTTTTGCCGCGTTTCCGCTGCAAGGAAGAGTTCACTACTAACTGTCTTTTTTGCAGGGCTGCTTACTTTGCAAAAACTAGTTTTCTGCAACTTTATTTCTTATATGCCATCACTAAAAGCCTGCTAATAAATCAACAGTAAAATTTTTGTTGAAAAAGTTAAAAAAATTGATTAGACGTTTGCATTTTAGGCACGTGTCTTTTCAATTCATTTACTTTACTGTTGAAGAGTGCTGGAGTAAGGTACGTTCGCATTGCATTTAGAATAGGACTCATCTCTTGGTTGATTTACATAGCTTTGAGTGAATCTTATTTACATATCTTGTACACTTGCACAAACTGATCTTAAGGGCACCACCCCATAACAAGATAAGGTGGGGATTTAATCACCCTTCCTTGACCCAAAAATCAGATTCCAAGCACTCACTAACCCGAGCCTAACTAAAAATGAGTAGACGTTGGCCCTAGGGACATCTCGGACTCAATTAGGAGATTATCCTAAGGGGGAAAGGTGTTGGAATTTTACTCCTGCCAAATCAGTGTCTAGGAAAGGGATTAAGGGAAGAAAGAAAAAAGGTTGGTGGTTATTTAATTAAGGAACGTCTTTGACAGAAAACCTCCCACCAATCTTGCCCTGACCTGGCTGATTAGCTTGTGGTCAAAGTCTGCATTAGACCTCCCGTGGACAGTCTAATCAGTTAGGAGTCGTCTAGGTCATAGGTCTACCCTAACTTAGGTTAGAATTTTTTTCTTTTTTTGTTTGCCTATTTGTTTGTTTTTGTTTGTATTCTATTGTGTGATATGGCTTATAATAACAATTTTTCCAATTTTAATAGTAATCCATATTACACACCGACCTCATTTTCGGATATAACCAACCCGACATATCATAACTTAACCAACCTAGTGTGCCGGATTGGTCTTATCCGAATCAATATAACCCATGTCCCCAATCTTATAACCATAATTTTCATGATAATTTTAACTCTTCACAGAGTCAATGGGGATTCACCTCCCCCGAGTCTAATTTTCAACCAATTTGTTCTCCTTCTCCACCTAGTCCACAATATTTCCAAGCTTCATACTCAGTTCCACCAGTCCAAAATCGAAAACTATCAATTTTGGAAATGAGTATGCGAGAGTCCAAACACAAATCCCAAAATCTGACGGACTCACAATTTCACCACCAATTTCAAAACAACACTTCATCTTTTCAACAAGACGATGAACTCATCAACTATGAAAAGATGCTTGAAGCCATGACCGGGCTCAAAACGCTCGTAATCGTGACATAGATATGATGGTCCAATCTCTACGTTCCCACCGTTTGACCAGTTCTGATGTCACTAACCATCCTGTTAGAGCCGATGAGTCAGGTTGTTTCGGAAATCAAGGTTCCATTTCAGAACAATCATTTGAACTTGCCCAAACTCCAAATTTTGAAAAGAATATTGACAGTTTGGCAAGTTATCCTTTTCCTGAAATCGAACTTGAAAATGAATATGATCATGAATCTCAACTTAGTGATTAAATTTTACTTCCTGATTCAATAATGACTCTGGTGTCTTCACCTGATTTCAATCTTTTTCCTGAGTCAACATTGAATCCTGTGCCAATTCATAATGAAATTGAATCACTCATTCTTGATGATCATATTGAACTTGACCAATTTTACACTTTTGAAAATCCTATTGACAAATTGGCAAGTTCTCATTTTTTGATATTGAACTCAATGAGATATGTGACCTAGATTCTCAAATCTGTGATCCAGTTCAACTTTCTGAATCAATATTGACTCCTGTTTTGTTACCAAACTTGAGTAATATTTTAGAGTCAGTTTTAATTCCCACACCTATCATTCTTGAACTTGAATCACCAATATTAAGTCACATTCCATTGTTGGAAAATAAATGTGGACTTGAGTTTCAACTTCTTAACTTGGACCCACTTCCTGAACCAATTTCGATTCCTGAACCTTTTCTTGACTTAAGTCACCTTCCTGAGTCGGTATTAGTTCCTGTACTTCCTGCGTCCAAGTCAATCATTCTATCTTTTGACACTCCATTTTGGGACAAGGCGGTTGACAAATTTGACTCCGAAATTAATTATGAAATTTGGAGATTAGATGGGGTCAAATATTTAATAAAAATCCTTTATGGATTCATCATTTTAATGGGTTATATTAGAGAAATTTCTGGTGCGTTCCTCCGAACCCAACGAAAAGTCGATTGGGCCGCATTTCGTGGACCAATCAGACCACCACCGGAACCACCACCTTAAGGTAACATTTTCCTTCCCGTTCTTCTTTTTCATGCATCTATGCATTAATTCATACATTGAGGACAATGCATGAGATAGGTGTGGGGGAGGGTCTAACATAACTTAGGTTTTTCTTTTTAATAAAAATAAAATAAAAATAAAAATAAAAATAAAAAAATTAATATTTTCTTTACTTTTAAAAACTTTTTGAAAATAGAAACAATATTTTGACATATTTTTGTAAGAATTAAGTCAATTTTAAGGAATAGGAAAATCAAAATTAGTATTTCATAAACTTGGTCAAAATAAGATTATTTGTTTGATTTTTAGGGTTAGGAAGAAAATTTGTCAAAGTAATTTAGTCTTGATCTTTACCTGATGAAATATGCACACTTCATACACTTACACACTTAGGGTTCAAAAACAAAGATACTTATGCCTTATAAAAAATTAAAAAAAAAAAGAAAATTTGTCAAAGTAATTTAGTCTTGATCTTTACCTTGATGAAATATACACACTTCATACACTTACACGCTTAGGGTTCAAAAACAAAGATTCTTATGCCTTATAAAAAAATAAAAAAAAGGAAAAAGAAAGAAATAAACAAATCTAATTATTGATTAGCTAGGTGCTTTGGCCTAAGTAAGCCTTAGTATTTATGCGAAAGATGATTAGATAAGTTTGAAAAGAAAAAAATATAAAATCCTCTGATTAAGCTGGGTATTTGTGCCTAATAAAGCATAAGTATTCACGCCTAAAAGAGGTTCAAATAATAAAATCCTTAGTTCTGTGGCCTTATTTGCTTGAGTCCTTAAGTCCTTGGGGTGTTTTCTCACCCGGTGCCCTAAGACCGTTTGGTTTGGGAGTCATCGATTAAAGGCTCGTTACATGGGCAGATTAGAAAGCCTAATAGAACTAAGGAATAATACCACAAAAAAATATTTATATATAAATAAATAAGGCATAAGAGTTAGAGTTAATGAACCCTTAGTCAAAATTTTCACAGTCACAAGGTGCATATGACTTAGGGTAAAGTAATAGACTAGATGAGAAGTACAATTTGACTCCTTACTTTGATTGATAACAAATTTTTGAATAGAGACTAAGTTTAGGAATGAAAAATTCAGTTTTCCTATAACTTATAGATTACTTAAATCTTACAATTATATTTCAAATATTTTCTCTTTCAAAATGCTTTTCGAAAATACTAACTCTTTATTTCTCTTTCTTTATGGATTTTGTGGGTGCAATCCGCTGAAAACCCTCACGAGACAAAACTCGTCCTCTAGGGGAAACCTAGAGGTTTAACGGCTTGTTGCACATGCTCAGTGCAATCGCGTGATCTGCGAAAGTGGTCTAATAATCCTCAGTATAATTTAGTTGTTTTGCTCGAGGACGAGCAAAAGATAGGTATGGGGGTGTGATTGGTCGCTAATGTTGCATATTTAGTATCATATTTCCATACTTATTATAGAATAAAATCTGCATTGTCCTAATTAATGTTTAATTTATTTGCAGGCCCATTCCTTAAGGAGATGAAGAGAAATGGCCCAAAAGCCCACCAAAATTCTGAATTAAATCAGAATTAATTCGAGCTCAGTGAATCGGGGCAAAATCAAGAGGTTGAAAACCGGTTGAGAAGAATCCTCTCAGAATCGATCGGTTAAAGCCAAGAATCAAAGGCCATTTCATCACAATCTTGGACTCAAACGAGAAAACCAACTGAAGATAAAAGCATAAGGAAAAACCAGGGAGTCCCACCAACAGGGTGTGGCGACCTGGCCACAACCTGGCCGCGAAAACGCGGCCAAAGCCGCGTTTCCGCGGCTTTGTTGTGGAGTTAGGGGGAGCGTTTTCTCCCCCACTCTTCCCGGGATCCTGTAGGTTGGGTTTTGCCTATAAAAAGCCAGTATTTGCACTGAAAAGGGGACGACCATGCAGAGATAGGATTTAGACTAGTTTTTCATTTTTAGTGTAGGTTTTTATTTTTCTTTTCATGTAATTTTCGTTTTAACTTATGTAAATCAGAGGAGATCAGACTTTCATAGAAGAACAAGAATGAAGCTTGAGCTGAGAGTGACACCGGTGTAAGATTTTTTTCTTTTCTTTTATTGTTATGAAATCAAATCTGTATTCTCTCTTTGTATGTACTTCGTTTTAGTTTTCTTCTTCTTCTTCTTTTCTACTTTACTCTTCTTTTGGTACAAATTGTCTTCCAAGTGAGTCTGAAAGCATCGAAAGAGTCTTGCCTTTGCGAGTGCCACCGATAGCTCATGACGATGGATGTGAGTCTCTCTGTATCATTTCATGCTTGAAGTTGTCTTGATGATGTAATATGGAAGAGACCAACAATCAACTCTTATGGGCTATGCGCTGATTGCCTCCACTTCAAGGTAACATCGTCGCTGAAGATTCAAGGTAAGCTTTTGGTGAAAAGAAGGTAAGTAATTTTATTTCTTTTATTTCTTTAGTATAGATTACCGCATCTTTCAAATCTTTCATCACTTCTTTCCCAATTCATTTGTACATAGTCATTTTCTGGTTTTCTCCACCTTCTCATTTACCGTTTTCTTTCTAACTTAACCTAACTCGTTTTCATTTTCATTTCTTTAAACAATGAAGAACTTTCGTTTTTCTTCATAAAGATTTCAATACAAAACTTTGAACGCTTCTATCGCAAACCCTCCTTGTGGATCACGACCCGCATAGCCACTTGCTATTGCGGTTAGAATTGAGCACTTGCACATCTCTATTTCTAAATCTAAAATTTGTATTTTGTGTGCAGGTTCAAGTTTCAATCATTTTGCTCGAGGGCAAGTAAAAGATAAGTGTGGGGGTGTGATCAGTCACATATATTGCATATATATTGTCACATTATAAAGTTTATTATCTAATAAAATCTGCTAATAAGTCTCATTTTTATTTAGTAACGTGCAGGCCCATTGTTAATGGAGATGGAAAAGAAATGAGCCCAAAAGCCTACTTTAATTCTGATTTAAATCTTAATTAAAGAGGAGATAAATATTCAGGAGGATAGGGATAATTCCAGCTGAAAATCAACACATATCAGGGAGGATTACATCAAATAAAACTGGTTAATTTAGTTTTATAAGAATCTAAATCTGTTAACTTGAGAATCACCGAAGATCGGATCAAAATCAGAGACAAACAGCAAATCCAGCCAGACAAAAGGGGACAAAATCACACGCCATCCAAATCTACACCTGGATGTGGCCATTTGGCTACATCCTGGCCACGGATCCATGGCCAAAGTCGCGGATTCGCGACCCTATGTTGGAGATAAGGGGAGCGTTTGCTCCCCTTATTTCCTCACTCCTCTTCCCTCTGGGTTTTTGCATATAAAAGGCAGATTTCGCACTAAAAAATACACCGAAAATTAGCTTCTCTTATTTTTAGGTTTAGTTTCTTTATTAGATAGATTGAGAAGTTATATCTCTGTTTTTTATTTGTAGTTCAGTCCAGATACATGTGAGAGAGAGTGAGAGAGAGAGAGAGAGAGAAAGAGTGATTGTAATCTGAAATTGAAGTGACATCAATAAAGGTTCAAAGCTTCTCTTCTTCTCCAATTCACGGGTATGTCTTATTTCATATACATGTCTGGTTTTACATTATTCATGAGTAGCTAAACTTATTTTTCTAAGCTTACTATCATCTCTCTTCGATCCCTCGTTTCTTGAATGGTTTTTGATGTAAAGAACCCAACAGAATCATATGATGCCTTAAACTAAGCCTTTCTTCTTTGAAAGTGTTCTTGAAGGCACATGAGGATGAGTTTGGATTTCTAAACTTTTATTTCTTTAAAAATATTATTTGAACTTATTTTTATTTCATACTTGAAAGACAACTTGATGATTTAACATTCAGTTCAAGAGGATTTCTTAAGAAAAAGAACTAAACTTTTCCAAACAATCTTATTTGCCTTGCTTAAGACTTTAGAAACTCAAGCTTAAATTTTTGCCCATGATCAAGTTGAGGCACAAAGAATTTCAAGAGAAAACACATCATTGAGTAGTAAGATAGTGAGCCCAGATCTTTTTCATATTAAAACAAACAACCAAACAATCTTCACACATTTTTAAAAAATCACCTTTTCCAAAGCCTTCTCTAATTTTCAATTTTTCTTTAAAATCACTTCCTTATTCTCCATTCTCTTTTCAATATAAAAAATACCGATACCATTCTTTGCTTGTTAACAAAAAACATCGAAAAGCTTTAATCGCATTCCTCCTCGTGGACACGACCCGTTAGCCCAAAGCTAGACGGTAATTCTCACTGCTTTCACTTGCAATCACCAACCCTGATCCTCATCTTTCTTTAAATCTCCTTGATACATAGTCTCAAGGAGTGTCTTGGTCTGTTAATCTAACCCGTCATAGAGAATTTGACACTGCCGCCACTTCTCTATTCTGTGGTGAGGACACTGGGCTAACAAATCCTTAAACCTTTTGAAATATTTCTAGAACGGTTCATTGGTTTTTTGTCTTACTGCATAATGTTCTTCCGATAAGGGCAGTCTTATGGATGTGTAGAATTTCTTAAGAAACACCTTAACAAAGTTATCCCATGATGAAATAGAACTAACAGGCAAGTTGTATAGCCACTTCTTGGCCATGTCCTTAAGTACAACGGGTATAAATCTCAGTCTAACAGCATCTTCCCCCAGTTGGGGAATTCTCATCATCAAGCATACTTCTTCAAACTCTCGAATGAAGAAGTACGCATCCTCAAATTCTAAGCCATGGAACTAGAGAGTGTTGGGGCTTCAGCTCAAAGTTGTTTCCATTAGCTTCAGGTAATATAATGCAGGAGGGAAGTGAAATACGAATCGGGTAAAACTTGTCCTGGAGTGAAACGTGATTGCCATGATTGGATTTATCTCAGGAGGTGGTGTGTGTGCAAGTGGAGTGTTCCTAACTAGTCTTGATGTAACTGGATCCCTGTAACACTTTTGCATGCACAACACAAACAACTTTCACCCAACAAACAATCGAAAAAAGAGAAATACAAACAATAATAAAGAAAAAACAATCACCAAGCCTATCTAGGATTCCTAGACCTAGCCGACTTCTAACTGGGCAATTCTCCAGGGAAGGTTATTGTTTGAATCAGACCACCAGCTAATCAGCCAGGTAGGGACAAAATAAGGTGGGAGGTATCCGCGCGTAACCAACGGGTCTTAATTACGCTAAATCACGGTATCTTCGAGGCTTAACCTCTAAATCCCCAACCTTAGATACTGATTTGACTGAAGTATGATTCAAAATAAGTTCCAACCACAGTTAATCTTCTATTGAGTCTAGATGTTCCAGGGGCCAACATCTATCAATTTTTAGATTAAGCTTGGGATTATGAGTGCTTAGAATATTGTTTTTAGGTTAAAGAAGGGTGATGAAATTTTCACCTTATCTTGTTTATTGGGTGGTGCCTTTAAAGTCAATTTGTGCAAGTGTGCAGAATATGTAAACAAGATTCACTCAAAGCGATTAAATCAATCAAGAGATGAGTCCTATTCTATATGCTATGTATACGTAGCTTGCTCCAACACTTTTCAACAGTAAAGTAAAGGAATTGAAAAGATATGTGCCTAAGATGCAAACGTCTAATCAATTTTTATGTTTTCAACAAGCTTTTTACTGTTGGTTATTAGTTGGATCCTGGTGATGGCATACAAGAACAGTTATTGCAATAAGCTAAATTTTGCAAAGCAAGCGACCCTGCAAAAAAGAATATTAGTAGTCAACTCCTTCTTGCCGCGGAAACGCGGCAAAAGCCGAGCAAACGCAGCAAGTTGGAGGGTACTTGGTCTCTGCTTTCTAGAGGAGAGGCCCAAGACCACCTATTTGTTACTGCAATACTTAGTTTCCTATTTTCAAAACCTATAATCTGCAATAGAGAAGAAAAATTCATTTAGTTCTAAAAACTAGCACAAACTGTCACCCTCCCCGGCAACGGCGCAAAAAATTTGTTCGGAAAAAGAGGAAGAGCAGAAGTTTAGAGTAAACCGTGTAGGTCCATATAGCAATGTTCAAGCTCTAGTTATGTATGTAGAGTTAATGTGCTCTTTTGAACTACTATTTGTAGCAAAGGCTATAACGGGTCGTATCCACAGGGAGGGTTTGCGATGGAAGCTTTCTTAGTTCTTGTTGTTCTTGTTTTTGGAAAGGAAACAAAAGTTCTTCTTTATTTAAGAGTTGAAAATGAGAATAAAGCAAAAAGAAGATGATTAATCCTTTTGTGTTAAGAAAAGAAGCATGAAAACGAGGAAGGTAGAATGAAAACTGTGAATGAAATGGTGCTTGAAAAAGTACAAGAGAAAAATGGACTTGTTTGAGAAAGAAAGTCTTCTAGAAATTAGAAAAAAATTATCAGATGAAAGAAAATCAATGACTAACTAACACATCTACACTACTAACTTACTAATCTCTTGGATGATTTGTGCCTCATGTGGATTCATTGACATATTGTCCATCTTGCATCATCAAATCAAAGATTTGGCCCAATTTGTTGAGGTGTTCCTCTCTTAGCTTGGTTAGGTGGCCTCCTTGGATCATAAGCTCCTAATAGGTTCACAAGAATGAAACTTAAGAATTTGAGATTCACAATTTAGATATGCATAACAAGAATGTTAAGTTCATTAGATCATCAAAGTCATAGTTTAGCTAGCATGGTATAAAAAGCTAGTGCTTTAATTTGTTAGCATATTAAGGTGACCACATCATCATGTTCCATCAAAGCTCAATAAGGCTCAAAATGAGGCACACATGAATCATACGGAGGGAATCACAAACCTTTATTAAGATAAAAAATAACACTCATCTTCATTGGGAAATAAAGAGACTTGTTTTAAGCACAAGACTAGAAATTATAAATATCCAATGAATCATATGAGTTAGCATCATCCAAGAGTTAGTAGTTAATAGTTAGTAGTGTTAGGGTTAGTTAGTCATGTTAGAAGGTTAGTTACCTATGGAGAAGTAGAGAAAGAAGAAATCATGGTAAATTAAAATGCAAGAAATTAAAAGTTTGAAAGTAAAAGAGAAAGAATTAAAAGAGTAAGAAATTAGAGAAGGAAGATCAAGAGCTTTGCATTTAATTATCACTCTCAATTACAGAGATTTCAGTCTCACCCTCTCTCTCTTTTCTGGAATCTAAAATGGAGAAAATAAAATTATAGGAGAATACTAAAGAAGAACCCAAAGAAATCCTAATCCTTCTCTTAAAATTTATGGCTATCTCCTCTCTCTCACAACAGAGGGCCTAGGCGTCTTTATATAGGCACCAGGAGCTCATTACTTTGAATCGCAGTCGTAGGATCAAACATTGCATCAACGGTCTAAGAAATGTTGCAAAAAGTTGTGTTTTCGCTGCAGAATCTTGGCCGTTATGCCAGCGATCGCGCTGACAGGCTGTCTCTGCCCAGGTGTACTGTGGGAGCTTCTAGAACTATGAAGACATCCCCTGGTTCGTCACAGATATGGGCTTCTTTAAATTGGGCTCTTTTTAATCTCGTTTAAATCCTTTAATTAGCTTAATTTGGGCCTTCTTCATTAAAGAGTGGACCTGTAATTTAAGAGAAACAACCATTAAAAGGCTCATTTTTATTGATAATATGCATGAAAATGTGATGCAAAATGATACAAAATTGAACACTAATCAACACGCGCAATCAATATTTTCCCCAGGAAACAACAGATGGCGACTCCGTTGGGGATTACTTTCTGTACTGATGAGCAAGTTGTGGTGCAAGGTGACGTTACCTTCATGGGAAAAATGGTCGAGTCACTTATCATGAAATTCGACCAGGCAAAGTATGAAGAGTTCCTCTCTTCTGGCTCCAAAAACCCTAGGGTGACACGGTAGTATCGCAGGTCTCCTCAAAGATCCGCTCTCAAATCCCTTCTGAGACTTTCCAAAGATGGCCTACGCAAACAGTGTCATTTCTGGCCGCGTCGCGCGCGTGGCCCAGGTCAACGTCTCCTACGAGCCTCGCGAAGCCAACATTGTTGAAGGCCAATCTTGCCACGCCCCTCCTCTTCCTTAGCTCCAAGTTACCAAAGGTTCCCAACAACCTGTGAAGCGTAACTGGAATGTTGAACATCGACAAAAGTGACGCACACGTCGACATCAGATGCAAGGAGCTAGAAAAATCATCTATCCAGTAGATACAAGACGCGAGGATCATGCTTGTGTCTTTTTTGAATCGCATTAGACGCACGAAGTCTGCGTCTGGAGACCAAAACGCAGAGCTCAAGAGGCCCGCATTTCTGAGGCTTCACCTCTCAGACGCAACGTTCAGCAACACGAGATTCGCGTCCCTTCTTAGAGACATGAGACCCGCGTCTCTACGACAGAACGCGGGACTCATAAAGTCCGCATTTCTCAAGTGTCGCTAGATAAACGCGATAATTCGCAATGCGAGGTTCATGTCTCTTCTCAGCAGAGGCGCGAGACAGCGTCTTAAAGCCAAAACGCAAGAGCTGCGTCTGTTCTACAAAACGTGAGCTCTGCATCTCTGAACCCTACGCCACTGAGACTTACGTCTCGGAGTTGGCAAGCAAAGTTAATATTCGCTCTCCAACTGCTAGGGTCAAAAGGAAGCTGAAAAGTCCTCGTCCTTAGAGACTCGAGGCTGGTCTTTTCGATCCCCCTCTGACAGATCTAAGGGATTACTAGATGATTAGCCTATAATTCTGCATTATTATATCACATTTTCCTACCGATTTATGAATAATATATCATTTCTAATCGTGTTTTGGTTTACTTTGTAGATAAATCAATAGTCTAAGGGCGAAAGGATAATAAGAACTTAATTAAACCCATTTTCAGGTAATTAAATCCGCATTTCTTGGAGGCCAAGTAAGGGAGCTTCTAGAAGATGCATTGAATTTAGACCCTTGCACACGTCAGATGAATATCCGGACGTATATACACGAATTCAACCATATCTGGAAGGTCCTCGAAGCGATGGGAATATACTCGCCAAAACCAGGGACCTAAGTCCCTGGTTTGGCAGAGGAAATGCGGCTATGCTGCATTTCTACAGCCAAGTAGGCGAGCCACGCGTCAATTTTTGATGTGTAGCCTCGCCTCATCTTCTAGAAGCCTCTTTTGCCTATAAAAACCCCTGCAGAGGCTCGAAACGCAAGCAGATTGAGAAATAGGCTAGTTTTTCTCTCTTTTAGTGTAGGTGTTCTTCGTTTCTTTTCTTTTGTATTTTTATTTCATTTTTAGATCATGTATTAGGGCTGAGAGATTTAGAGAGAAAAATAGAGAGATTGATGCAATAGATGGTGACAATCTATGTAAAGATGTCTCTTTTCTTCTCCATTATAATATTCTCCAACTTCTACATGATACTTAGCTAATTTTTCTTCTCATGGTAATCTAACTACTAACCACTAACCATCTAACCACTTACTTGATAATCCATATGAATCTAGTAGCCTCACAAGGCCTTGCTCTTACAAGAGCCATTGATGGATCATGATGATGGATTCTAACATTCTAACATTTCTAACATCTACCTACTAACTTGCTAACTTACAATGCTAACTTTATTTCATGCTCACCTCTAACCGGTTTCGATGATCTAATAGTAGCTTGCAACTTGTTGTGTGGTATGGATGTGTGGTTTGAATGTTGATGAATAATCCTATGTGCCATGCTTTGTATCGTCTCTTGAAGCCAAGGATTAGTGATGGCCAAGGATCCATATGAGGCAACTATCGCTAAGAGGTAGCATGGTTAGTGGAGCAATTAGTAGTTAGTAGCCATGAGTTTTCTTTTATTTTATTTTAAAAATCAATTTCAAAACCCTTTAATCATTTTCCCATTGTTGTTTTCACCAACTTCTTAGTTCACCTTTGTTTCATCTTCTTTTTATTTTCAAAACCTCTTCTATTTTTTCACATCATCATTTCATCGCCTTCTCCACCTATCACTTTCAGTTTTCTTTTCTTTTTCTCATTCTTTAACAAAGAAGACTTGTTAACATAACACGTGAATAAGAATTGTTAATGCTTATATCGCCTCCAGTCCCTGTGGATTCGACCCGTTGAGCTAATGTTATAACGAAAGTATCGAGGGAACATTAGCACACATATAATTTCATTGATTTCATATAATACATATTTTCAAGTGCTGGTTCCGCTCCGATCAAAATTTTGGCGCCGTTGCCGGGGACGGGAATGGTTTTGATTTCAAGTTTTTGTTAACATTTTCTTCTCTGTTTTGATGTGCAGGACAATCTTTACAGTAGCTTAACATTGCACAACAAACACTAGCTTCGCATCTCCGTGCTCTAGAAAGCAAGGACCCAGGTTCTAAAGAAAAGCTGCGAAAATGCGACTTTTGTCGCGGATACGCAGCGATTTTGTGATAATTTTGTATCATGTTGTGCTGGGCTGTGTTCACTATAATAACTAGATAATCTGTACTATTACTTTCTACTTTTGATTGCCTGAACACTGTAATAAATTAAAGAACTAAATATGGTATTTGGATGCTTTAAAACGGTTTAGACACTTGTATTTAGGCACGTGTCAAATTCAATTCCAATATACTGTATTTTGTTCTATTGTTGTGATCTGGACTGAGGTGTACATATGGCATTACATATAGAATAGGACAAACACGTGGGTGAATTATTCGCTTTGCGTTATCTTCTTGTCTATATTGCACACTTGCACGAATTGAAATTAAGGGCAAAACCCATACAAGATAAGGTGGGAATTTCATGACCCTTCCTTAGCCCAAAAATCACCTCCCCACTCATACAACCCAAGCCCTAATAAAATTTAATAGACGTTGGCCCCTAGGGACATTTCGGACTCATTAAGAGATTGACCGAGCGTGGAACTTGTTTGAATCTTACTCTTATGAAATCGGTGTGTAAGGTTAGGGATTAAAAGGTTACGCCTCGAAGATACCGTGGTTTGGCGTAGTTAATGCCTGTTGCTTACGTACGAATACCTCTCATCATATTTTACCCCTACCTGGCCGATTAGCTTGTGGTCGGATTCATACAACAACCTCCCCCAAGTAATCAACCAGTTAGGAGTCGTTTAGGTCTAGGTCAACCTTAGCATTGGCTTGGCTTTGATTTTTTTCTTTCTTTTTGTTTGTTTGTTTTTTCTTTCTTGCTTGTGTTTGTTTGTGAAATGAAATTCAACAACAATTTTTTCAATCCTAATATGAATCCATACTTCACATCAGCCTCATTGTTGAATAGCTCCAACCCAGCTTTGAACAACATGACCAACCAAATAATTTGGAATGGATGTTCTCGACTTAACATAACCCATACCGCTTATCTGATGACCAACCTTTCAAAAAGAATTTCAACTCTTTACAGAATCAATGAGGATTCATCTTCCCCGAGTCAAATTTTCAACCAACTTGTCCACAATTTTCATAATTTTCATAATATTCATTTCACAATTTTGCTTCCTATACTCCTTTTCTAGAATCACCAATTGAAGACAAATCAGAGTTAGAAAAGAGTATAGAAGCCAGCCTACAAGAGGCCGAGTGACAATTTCAGAACATGTTGGCCTTCCCAATTCCACAATATTTTAAGAGCCTTACTCAGTCCCACCTCTTCAAATAATCAAACATCTATCTTGGAATTGACTGAGGAACTCTTGCGTGAGTCCGAGCAACAATCTCAAAACTTGTTGGACTCACAATCTTCACAATTTATCCAAAACTAAAGATTCCTACACTCCCTTTCTAGGATATCCATTTGAAGAAAAATCTGAGCTAGAAAAGAGTATAGAAATCTTGCATGAAACCTCACAACAATTTTAAAAATCTTTTGCCCAGTCTATCGATAGGTTAGAAACACAACTAAGTCAATTGGTTAATATTCATAGGAATGAGGAAACTCACTCTTAGCAACCTTTGACCAATCTAGATATCTCTAACTCTATAGATCTAGACCAGGGCTCATGTTGTTTTGGAAACCAAGATTCAATTTCAGCACACCCATTTGAACTTGACCAAACTTCTAATTTTGAAAATTTCATTGACATTTTGGCAAGTTATCCTTTCTTGAAATTGAACTTGAGCATGAATATGATCCTCAACCTTAACTTGGTAATTCAATTCCACTTCCTGATTCAATAATGACTGAGCTATTTTTACTTGATTTCAGGCCTTTTTTCGAGTCAGTGTTGGATCTTGTGCCAGTCCATCGTGAAATTGAATCACCAATCCTTTATGATCATCATATTAAACTTGACCAATTTTATACTTTTGAAAGTCCCATTGACAAATTGGCAAGTTCTCATTTTATGAAATTGAATTCAATGAGGAATGTGACCTAAATTCTCAAATTTGTGATCCAGTTCAAATTTCTAAATCAATATTGACTCCTGTTTTGCTACCCGATTTGAGCAACATTTTAGAGTCAGTTTTGATTCCCATACCTATCATTCTTGAACTTGAATTACCAATCTTAGAAAGTCACATTCTGTTGTGGAGAAATGAATGTGGATTAGAATTTCAACTTCTTGATTTGGACCCACTTCCTGAACCAGTCTCGACTCCAAAATCTTTATTTGACTTAAGTCAAATTCCAGAGTCAATAGTCGTTCCTATGCTTTCTGAGTTCAAATCAATCATTCCATCTTTTCATACTCCATTTTGGGACAAGAGTGTTGATAATAATAACTCTGAAATTATTTTGAAAATTTGAAAATTAGATGGGATAAAATTCTTAATAAAAATCATCCATATATACATCATTCTAGTGGGTTGTATTATAGAGGTCTCTGGTGGGTTCCTCCGAACTTCATGAAATTAGATTGGGTCGCATTTCGTGGACCAATCAGACTACCACCAGAACCACCACCTTGAGGTGATTTTTCTTCCCTCTCTATTTTTTCATGCATACATACATCACAATGCATTGAGGACAATGCATGAGATAAGTGTCGGGGAGGTTTTACTAACGTAGAGTTTTTAGATTTTCTTTCTTTTACATTTCTTTTAGGATATTCTCAGAATTTTCCTTTGTATAGGATTTTTCCCTTTCTTTTAAAAACTTTTTGAAATAAGAGACAATGTTTTGATCTATTTTTAAAGAAAATTAAGATGATCTTAGAAATTAAGGAAACCTTAATTATAACATCTTAAACCTAGTTGAAATGATAGATCTTGTTTAAAATTATAGGTTAAGTATAAAAAATTAGGGAGATAATTTTATTTTGAATTTTTTGCCTTAGATAGTTTGCACTTCACACAAACACAATTTTTGGGATAGAAACAAAGACCTAAGGTGTCATAAAGCAAAAAAAAATATATATATATATATATTATATATGAAGAAGATAAATAACACTTATTAAGCTAGATAACTATGTCGCAAGAAGCATGATTATTCACGCCTAAAGGTGGTAATAAGGAACAAACAATCCCTCTTAGTTTTGTGGCCTTGTTTACTCGAGTCCTTAAATCCGAGGAATGTTTTCTAATCTGATGCCCTAAGACCGTCCGGTCTGAGAGTCATCGGTTAAAGGCTTACTACCCGGGTGAACTAGAAATCCTAAGAAACTAAGAGAAAGAAAAAAAAGAAAAAGAAATATATATATATATATAAATAAATGGCTTGATGGTTAGAATTGAAATCCCAGAAATCTTCATTGTCACAAAGTGCATATTATCTAGGTTTTATGAAGGATAAAATATTCAATCCAATTTTAAATTCTTACCTTTATTAAAGACAAGATCTTGCATAGAGATTAAGTTTAAAGAAGAATAATTTTTGGTGGACTTATGATCTTAGATGGCTTATATTTTTGCAAAAATATTTTGAAAACTTGTCTCTCTTTCAAAATGCATTTTAAAAACACTAACATTTGTTTTCTTTTTTTTTTTGGATTTTGTGGGTGCAATCCGCTGAAAACCCTCAGGATATAACACTCCTCCTCTAGGGGTAACTTAGAGGTTTAACGGCTTGTTGCACACGCTCAGTGCAATCACGTCATCTACGAAAGTGGTATAATAACATTTGTAGTATAGTTTTTCTTTTCTTGTTTTGCTCAGGACGAACAAAAAGATAAGTGTGGGGGTGTGATTAGTCTATAGTTCTGCATTATTATATCACATTTTCCTACTGATTTATGAATAATATATCATTTCTAATTGTGTTTTGGTTTACTTTGTAGATAAATAATAGTCTAGGGGCAAAAGGGTAATAAGAACTTAATTAAACCCATTTTCAGGTAATTAAATCCGCATTTCTTGGAGGCCAAGTAAGGGAGCTTCTAGAAGATACATTGAATCTAGACCCTTGCGCACATCAGACGAATATCCGGACGTATATACCCAAATACAACCATATCTGGAAGGTCCTCGAAGTGATGGGAATATGCTCCCAAAACTAGGGACCTAAGTCCCTGGTTTGGCCGCGGAAATGCGGCTATGGTTGCGTTTCCGCGGCCAAGTAGGCGAGCCATGCGTCGATTTTCGACGCGTGGCCTCGTCTCGTCTTCTAGAAGCCTCTTTTATCTATAAAAACCCCTCAGAGGCTCGAAACGCAAACAGATTGAGAAATAGGCTAGTTTTTCTCTCTTTTAGGTAGGTGTTCTTCTTTTCTTTTCTTTTCTTTTATATTTCATTTCGTTTTTAGATCATGTATTAGGGCTGAGAGATTCAAAGAGAGAAAGATAGAAATTGATGTAATAGATGGTGACAATCTATGTAAAAGTGTCTCCTTTCTTCTCTATTGTAATCTTCTTCATCTTCTACATGGTGCTTAGCTAATCTTTCTTCTCATGGCAATCTAACTACTAACAACTAACCATCTAACCACTTACTTGATAATTCACATGAATCTAGTAGCCTCTACAAGGCCTTGCTCTTGCAAGAACCATTGATGGTTCATGATGATGGATTCTAGTATTCTAACATTTCTAACATCTACCCACTAACTTGCTAACTTGAAATGCTAACTTTATTCATGCTCACCTCTAACCGGTTTTGATGATCTAATAGTAGTTTGCAACTTGTGTGTGGTATGGATGTGTGGTTTGAATGTTAATAAATAATCTTATGTGCCATGCTTTGTATCATTTCTTGAAGCCAAGGATTAGTGATGGCCAAGGATCCATGTGACGCAACAATTACTAAGAGGTTAGCATGGTTAGTGGAGCAATGAGTAGTTAGTAGCCATGAGTTTTCTTTTATCTTATTTTAAAAATCAATTTCAAAACCCTTTTATCATTTTCCTATTGTTGTTTTCACCAACTTCTTAGTTCACCTTTGTTTCATCTTCTTTTTGTTTTCAAATCCTCTTCGCTTTTATTTTTACATCGCTATTTCATCGCCTTCTCCACCTATCACTTTCAGTTTTCTTTTCTTTTTCTTTTTCTTTTTCTTTTTCTTTTTCTTTTTCTTACTCGTTAACAAAGAAGACTTATTGATCGTACACATATTTTGCATTCTTTTCATTACACTCTTACATTTATCGTGTAATAAATCTGCTAATTTCCTTGTCTTAAATATTTATTTTGCAGAAGATAATAATGAAGAGAAAGAGGATTAAACCAAATAAATATCAGTTAAAATCAGATTTAACTGGATCTATTTGGTTAGCTGAGGATAATCCCAGATCTAGTTAGAACAAGGATTGGAACAAATGTTCAGCTGAAGATCAGAGCAAATCAGACTGGATATAGTTTAGCATTTTAGTCATATCTTTTGCTACCGAATCTCAAATCTAATGATTCAAGATGCTATAGAAAGAAGACTTAAAGAGGTACAATTCTTCTGTTGATCACTCGTTCTAATTCTATCATCTGTTAAGCAATATTCAGCACTAAACACGTCATCAAGCTGCAGAACAGAATTCTGGATAAATCCAGTATGAAGATAAGGGGAGGATTCAAATTTCAGAAAAGCCAGCTTTCCTTATCTTTATACTCCTCTAATCTCTACATTTCTTCTATAAATACCTACAATCTCAAAGGCAAGGAGGGGGGACACCACTTCAGAAGGAGGACCATCTCAGAGAGAGCTTTAGTTTAGGTTTTTCTTTTCTTCTTCAATGTAACTTTATTTTCTTTATTTTATTTTGTTTTTAGGCTAGAGAGAGTTACATGATTAAAAGAGAGGAAGAGTTACTGTAGAGTGACACTATTGTAATCTTTTCTTCAAGAAGCCTATATTGAAGGTGACAATCAATGGAGGTTCATTATGCTCAATCTCGCCGAAGCCTTTCTTTCCTTTCTTCTTTTCTACTACTTTGCTTTACTCGATGCGAAGGTAAATTTCATTTATGGTTCAACAGTAGAGGTAAATATTCTTCTTTTTCTTTTTGTTTCTAATCTTTGCATTACACTTTTCTTTATCTCTTTTTGGTTCCTTTTATTTTTATAAGTAAAACAACAACGATACCATCATCTCTTCTTCTACCATCTTCTTCTTAACTTAATATTTTTATTTTCTTTTTATTAACTGAGAAGATAAGTATTAACTAATTTTGTAAATTAAAAGAAGAAACTTACATAACGCTTCTATCGCTGTCCCTCCCTGTGGATCACGACCCGTTAGCCCTAGGCTATATGGTAGAATTGAGGACCTAGCACTGTTCCTAAATTTCTGTTATTTTTGTGCAGGTTTGGCTCGATCAAAATTTTGGCGCCGTTGCCGGGAGGGACGGTAAGTAATTCTCTTTAAAGTTTACATTTTTGGTTAACTTTCTTCTTTGTTTTTTTTTTGTACAGATTTAACAACAAGGAATCCTTGCTGCAGTGGACACATAAGTGGCCTTGGACTCTGCTCAAGAAAGCAGAGCCAAGAAGCCCTCAGATTTGCTACATTCCAGTGGCAAAACTGAGTGAACTACTAACCTGTATTTTTGCAGGTTGGCTGATTTGAAAATCTGAATTTCTGTAGCATTTAACTCCTTGTTTGACTCACTGTATATATATTTCTAATACAACAGTAAAAAGTTGATTGTAAATGCTAAAAATGATTTAGACTTTGCATTTAGGCACGCGTCTATTTCATTACATTTTCTATTTACTGTTGAAGAGTGCTGGAGCAAAGGTACGTGTGCATAGCATCTAGTATAAGAACACTTTTGGATTGTTTACATTGCTTAAGTGTTGCTTTTCTTGTACACTGCACTAAATTGATCTAAGGGCTTGTCCTATAAACAAGATAAGGTGGGGAAGTCATTACCCTCCCTTAGCCCACAAACAATCTCCTCACTCACTAACCCAAGCCTAACTAAAAATGAGTAGACGTTGGCCCTAGGGACATCTCGGACTCAATTAGGAGATTATCCTAAGGGGGAAAGATATTGGAATTTGACTCCTGCCAAATCAGTGTCTAGGAAGGGGATTAAGGGCCGAAAGCCCGAAGGTCCCACTTAATTAAGGAACGTCTTTGACGGATAACCTCCCACCAACTTTGCCCTGACCTGGCTGATTAGCTTGTGGTCAAAGTCTGTATTATACCTCCTATGGACAGTCTAACCCGTTAGGAGTCGTCTAGGTCTAAGCTCTACACTAACACAGGCTAGATTTTTCTTTTTTTTTTTCTTGTTTGTTATTTGTTTGTTTTTGTTTGTTCTTGTGAAAATGGATTATAATAACAATTATTCTGATTATAACTTAAATCCATATTTCACCCCAACCTTTCAGTTCAGATATTACCAACCCGGCATTACATAACTCTAACCAATCAAGTATGCCAGATCGGTCTTATCTGAATCATAATATGCCCCAATCCCAGTATTATGAACAAGAATGGGACAATCATCACCACTCTTCACCGAGTCAGTGGGGATACAACTCCCCGAGTCTTACTATCAACAACCTTACCAACAAATAGCTTCATATAATCCATATCAAGACCAACCTATAGAAGAGAAATCTTCTTTAGAAAAGACTTTTGAAGCCTTCCTTGAGTCCACACGACAAGTACAAATCATAGCGGACTCAATTCTCTCAAACAATTCCCAAATCCAAGATCCTTACTCTAATTTCCAAGTCCAGCCACAACAAGAAGAACCTGTTGACTTAGAAAAGAATATGGAATTCATGATTCAGTCCCAAAATAATTGTATTCAATCCCAAATGGATCGTCTCCAATCTCTTAATAGGCTAGAAGCAAAAGTGAGTCATTTGGTTAAAACAATTAATGATAGGAATGAGGAAACTCTACTTAACATATTTTCAACCACTCCTGATTCTCCTAGCCATATTGACGAAGAATCATGGTATCTTGGAGATTTTAACCAAGATTCAATTTCACCACAAAATTTTGAACTTGACCAATATCAACCCATTGATAAATTGGCGAGTTTTTATTTCAATGAGATTGAACTTGAAGATGAATGTGATACCGATTCTCAACATTGTGATTCAGTTCCACTTTTTGAATCTATGTTGACTCCAGTATCCTTACCCGATTCGGACTTAATTCTGAAGCCAACACTGATTCCTATCCCTATAGAGCTTGAACATGAACCACTTATTCTAGATAGTCACATTCCATTATTGGGAAATGAATGTGAACTTCAATTTTATGATTTGGACCAAATCCATGAACCAACTCTGACTCTTGAACCTAAACTTGATTTGAGTTCTATTCCCGAGTCAATATCGGTTTCTATTCCCTTCATTGTTGAGCCCAAATCATCCATTCCACAAAATCATATTCCATTGTTGGACCAAGGTTTAGATCAATATAACTCTGTGATGATATCCCAAGACTGGTCATATAACCGGGAAAAATTTCATGCTAGGATCTTGCATGATCCTGTTCATGTTGGGGATTATACAAATATTAATAAGAAAGAGGTGATAAAAGGTGGGTTTCATGAAAATCCACAATATCTAGATTGGGCAGAAACGCTTGGTCCAATCAGACCTCCACCGGAACCACCACCTTAAGGTAATATTTTTCTTCCCTTTCTTCTTTTTCATGCATCTATGCATTAATTCATACATTGAGGACAATGCATGAGATAGGTGTGGGGGAGGGTCTAACATAACTTAGTTTTTTTCTATTTATTAAAAAAAAAGAAAACAAAAAAAAAACTAACACTTTCTTTACTTTTAAAAACTTTTTGAAAATAGAAACAATATTTTGACATATTTTTTTGTAAGAAATTAAGTCAATTTTAAGGATTAGGAAAATCCAAATTAGGATTTCTTATACTTGGTCAAAATAAGATTATTTGTTTGATTTTTAGGGTTAGGAAGAAAATTTGTCAAAGTAATTTGGTCTTAATCTTTACCTTAATGAAATATGCACACATCATACACTTACACACTTAGGGTTCAAAAACAAAGATTCTTATGCCTTATAAAAAATAAAAGAAAAAAAAAGATAAACAAATCTAATTATTGATTAGCTAGGTGCTTTGGCCTAAGCAAGCCTTAGTATTTATGCGAAAGATGATTAGATAAGTTTGAGAAAAAAAATATGAAAATCCTCTGATTAAGCTGGGTATTTGTGCCTAATAAAGCATAAGTATTCACGCCTAAAAGAGGTTCATATAATAAAATCTTTAGTTTTGTGGCCTTGTTTGCTCGAGTCCTTAAGTCCTAGGGGTGTCTTCTCACCCGGTGCCCTAAGACCGTTTGGTTTGGGAGTCATCGATTAAAGGTTCGTTACATGGGCAGATTAGAAAGCCTAAACTAAGGAATAATACCATCAAAAAAATATATATATAAATAAATAAGGCATAAGAGTTAGAGTTAAAGAACCCTTAGTCAAAATTTTCACGGTCACAAGGTGCATATGACTTAGGGTAAAGTAATAGACTAGATGAGAAGTACAATTTGACTCCTTACTTTGACTGATAACAAATTTTTGAATAGAGACTAAGTTTAGGAATGAAAAATTCGATTTTCCTATAACTTATAGATTACTTAAATCTTACAATAATATTTCAAATATTTTTCTCCTTCAAAATGCTTTTCGAAAATACTAACTCTTTGTTTCTCTTTCTTTAAGGATTTTGTGGGCGCAATCCACTGAAAACCCTCACGAGACAAAACTCGTCCTCTAGGGGAAACCTAGAGGTTTAACGGCTTGTTGCACATGCTCAGTGCAATCGCGTGACCTGCGAAAGTGGTCTAATAATCTTTAGTTTAGTTTTATTGTTTTGCTCGAGGACGAGCAAAAGATAGGTGTGGGGGTGTGATCGTACACATATTTTGCATTCTTTTCATTACACTCTTACATTTATCGTGTAATAAATCTGCTAATTTCCTTGTCTTAAATATTTATTTTGCAGAAGATAATAATGAAGAGAAAGAGGATTAAACCAAATAAATATCAGTTAAAATCAGATTTAACTGGATCTATTTGGTTAGCTGAGGATAATCCCAGATCTAGTTAGAACAAGGATTGGAGCAAATGTTCAGCTGAAGATCAGAGCAAATCAGACTGGATATAGTTTAGCATTTTAGTCATATCTTTTGCTACTAAATCTCAAATCTAATGATTCAAGATGCTACAGAAAGAAGACTTAAAGAGGTACAATTCTTCTGTTGATCACTCGTTCTAATTCTATCATCTGTTAAGCAATATTCAGCACTCAACACGTCATCAAGCTGCAGAACAGAATTCTGGATAAATCTAGTATGAAGATAAGGGGAGGATTCAAATTTCAGAAAAGCCAGCTTTTCTTATCTTTATACTCCTCTAATCTCTGCATTTCTTCTATAAATACCTACAATCTCAAAGGCAAGGAGGGGGACACCACTTCAGAAGGAGGACCATCTCAGAGAGAGCTTTAGTTTAGGTTTTTCTTTTCTTCTTCAATGTAACTTTTATTTTCTTTATTTTATTTTGTTTTTAGGCTAGAGAGAGTACATGATTAAAAGAGAGAAAGAGTTACTGTAGAGTGACACTATTGTAATCTTTTCTTCAAGAAGCCTATATTGAATGTGACAATCAATGGAGGTTCATTGTGCTCAATCTCGCCGAAGCCTTTCTTTCCTTTCTTCTTTTCTACTACTTTGCTTTACTCAATGCGAAGGTAAATTTCATTTATGGTTCAACAGTAGAGATAAATATTCTTCTTTTTCTATTTATTTCTAATCTTTGCATTACACTTTTCTTTATCTCTTTTTGGTTCCTTTTATTTTTATAAGTAAAACAACAACGATACCATCATCTCTTCTTCTACCATCTTCTTCTTAACTTAACATTTTTATTTTCTTTTTATTAACTGAGAAGATAAGTATTAACTAATTTTGTAAATTAAAAGAAGAAACTTACATAACGCTTCCATCGCTGTCCCTCCCTGTGGATCACGACCCGTTAGCCCTAGGCTATACGGTAGAATTGAGGACCTAGCACTGTTCCTAAATTTCTGTTATTTTTTGTGCAGGTTTGGCTCGATCACTTGTTAACATAACACGTGAATAAGAACTGTTAATGCTTCTATCGCCTCCCGTCCCTGTAGATTCGACCCGTTGAGCCAATGCTATAACAGAAGTATCGGATCGGCAAAAAGCAAGCACAAGAGTAAGTAGAAAAGGAGTGGGTTGATGTTACTGCTTTTGCGATTTTTCCGTAGTAGCGAAGTGGCTATACGGGTCGTATCCACAAGGAGGGAGAGCGATGGAAGCTTGATGCGGCTTTTATGTTCAAGAAAAGAGAAAGTTCCTTGTTCGAATAAAGAATGTGAAAATGAAAACAAGTTTGTTTCAAGAATAGTTTTGAATTGGTTTGCTTGTTGTAAAAGTGGATTTTTCTTAATGGTAAAGGCGCATGGATAACTTTCTACTAATTGCTCCCACTAATCTCTAACTTTTGGAAGATATAGCCTCACGATGGATTATAGGCAAACATACCCCTTATGCATTGGAACTATTCACGTGAAAATCGAGTGAAAGTTCATCCTAAAACTTAGCTTTACACGGCAAAAACTCGGACATTCCCTTATCAAGATCCAATAGAAGGCGAGAATAAGGGAAGACACGAGTGCACTAATGATATCGGCAAAGTTAAAAGTGAAAATCACCTAGAGGGGGGTGAATAGGTGATAATGCTAATCAATGCACAATTTAAAAATATGATGCAACAATTGCCCAAAACAAGACTAAGAGCCGAATGCCCCGTAAAGGGTTCTGAACTCCTTCCTCCTAATTCCTCGTAAAATGAGTTAGAGGTGCGCAATGCAACCTTGTTGTATGGGACTATGATTGACAAGATGAATGAAAACAAATGAATCTTGCAATAAAGATAGAGAGGAAGTAATAAGAGCATTGAAAGTAAAGCAAGAATCAAGTGCAAGTAAACCAAACGCAAACACCAAGATTTGTTATCGAGGTTCGAGCACCCAGCTCTATTCCCCGCCTTCCCCTGAAGGATTCCAACCACTTCCACTATCACAAAGATGTTACAAATCCACCGGAGTACCCAACTCCACAATCTCAAGTACAAGCAGTCTCTTAGTAGTCAAAAGACCACAAACTCTCTCTTGCAAAATTCTCTTCCCTTACAAAGGTCCTTAGAGAATCAATGAGTAGGAATGAAGCTCTTGTGTGCAAGGAGAAAAGAAAAAGAAATCAGAGAGTTCTTGAAAACACTTCAGAAAATGAGAGAGAATTTCAGCACAAAAACCAAGAAACTAAGCTCTTTTGAATGCCTTAAACTTTTGGAAATTTTGATAATTTTTCTAGTTAACCAACCTCTCCCTAAACACCCCTATTTATAGGAGAGGGCTAGGGTTAGGAGATAAAACATATTTAAGGCTAATCAGAAAGTATTAAAACCAAAACATGTCATTTAAACACACTTAAGTGAGAAAAGGATAAAAATTAAACCTGCTCAAAAACTAGCCGTTACTGTTCAAACGGCTAGTCCGGTCGACCGGCCCGGTCGACCGCTAGTACTAAAAAAATATCCATTGCAGGATACGGTCGACCGGCCCGGTCGACCCAAACAAACAGAGAGCAAAGTCTTGCAGTCAGGCATTTCTCGGTCGACCGTCCGGGTCGACCGTGAAATGTGCACACTGATACGTGCATCTGCCAGAACTACGGTCGACCCGGGCAGTCGACCGGCAAAGCCTGACATAGGCACGGTCGACTCGGGCGGTCGACCGGCTCAGGCCAAAAATCAAGTATTAAACAGAATTTGAGGAGATGAATATTTTTATCAAAAGATGTTTTAAATAGGAATAAATATAAAACATAAATATGGATTTACAGGCAGAGGATTTTGTATCAAATATTTTTGTATAATTTATATGAAATAAACTTAGAAATAAGATGTGCGCAAAAACGTGTGTGATAGAGCTTCAAACCTATTCACTATTCTTTAACAAAACTCTAAACTAAAAACAAATCTAATTAATTCTCTTGAGCAATCTTGAGCCATGCAATGCCTTGCTAGAGCCTTCTCTTCTATGTTCCTTCCTTGATGTGCAAAAGCCTTCTTTGCTTCATGAACCTAGAATTTCTTGCAATAGCTAAGCAATGGCCTCCAAACTATGGTACAAACCTGAAACTTATCTCAACAAACTAATTAGTTCCATATAGCTCCTATTTGGTTTGTTATCATCAAAACTATAAACAAATGGAGAGTGTAACCTTATGGGCCAACAATCTCCCCCTTTTTGATGATGACAAAACAAATAGGCTATAAACAAAAAAATATAGGGGAGGAGAAAGCTTCCCCTCAAATTATGCTATATTAATTAAATAAGGAAAAACAATGTAATTTGTAATTTGCAAGTAAACTTCAGGAAACCAAAAACCACATGAAAATATAAAACACTTGCAAAACACTTAAACTCAAATTACAACACTTAAACTCAAATTACAAGAATTCATGAAAACACATCAAAATCTAAAAAAAAACATATATAAACTCATATGGAACCAAAACCATATGAACTCATATTTCTATCACATAAAAACTCATTCTCCCCCTTTTTGTCATACATCAAAAAGGGTTATGAAAACATTTTTATTCAATAACACAAACATTAAGTTCACCATAAATGTAGGAAAATCTAGAGAAATCAAGTAGTTTAGTGAAAATATCGGCTAGTTGCAAATCCGTAGAAACATAATCAATATCTATATCTCCTTTCTCAAAATGATCTCTAAGAAAGTGATATCTAATCTCAATGTGCTTGGTCTTACTATGTTGATTTGCATTCTTTGTCATATGTATAGTACTAGTATTATCACAAAATATTTTTATATGGTCAAAATGCAAATCATAATCAAGGAGAGTATGTTTCATCCAAAGGACTTGTGCACAACAAGCCCCCGCGGCAACATACTCCGCCTCGGCGGTTGATAGAGCTACGGAATTTTATTTCCTAGAGGACCATGAAACAAGACAATTACCAAGAAATTGACATGTCCTACTAGTACTCTTTCTATCTACTCTACAACCCGCATAGTCGGCATCCGAATAACTCGTTATAGAGAAATCTCCGGTTTTCGGATACCATAGACCCATACCAATCGTTCCCTTAATATAACGAATAATGCGTTTTACCGCAATAAGATGAGACTCTTTGGGACACGATTGAAATCTAGCACAAAGACACACACTAAACATGATATCCGGCCTACTTGCCGTCAAATACAAAAGACTTCCTATCATGCTTCTAAACAATTTAATATCAACATTTTTACCTTGGTCATCCTTATCAAGCTTGGTTGTAGTTGCCATGGGAGTGTTGCAAACCTTTGAGTCTTCAAGTCCAAACCTCTTTACGAGTTCCTTTGCGTATTTGGCTTGACATATGAAGTTCCCATCTTACAATTGCTTGATTTGGAGTCCAAGAAAGAAATTAAGCTCACCCATTGAAGACATTTCAAACTTATATTGTATAACCTTTTCAAATTCCTTGCATAAAAACTCATTAGTAGAACCAAAAATTATATCATCAACATAAATTTGCACAATTAAAATATCATTATCAACATGCTTAGTGAATAGTGTTGTATCTACTTTGCCTTTAATAAAATCATTTGAAATGAGAAAACTAGAAAGCCTTTCATACCAAGCTCTTGGAGCTTGTTTCAATCCATACAAAGCTTTATCAAGTTTAAAAATAAAATCGGGATGAACATGATCAATAAAACCGGGAGGTTGAGCAACATAAACTTCTTCATTTATAAAACCATTCAAAAATGCACTTTTCACATCCATTTGAAAAAGTTTAAAATTTTTGAAAGATGCAAAAGCTAGTGTCATCCGTATGGCATCAAGCCGTGCTACGGGTGCAAAGGTCTCCTCAAAGTCAATTCCCTCAACTTGAGTGTAACCTTGGGCCACTAACCTAGCCTTATTCCTAATCACATTTCCGGACTCATCCATCTTGTTTCTAAAGATCCACTTAGTACCAATTATTGGTCTATCGTGGGGCCTAGGAATAAGGTGCCAAACTTGGTTGCGCTCAAATTGATTGAGTTCCTCTTGCATGGCTAGCAACCAATATGAGTCCGCCTCGGCTTCGAGGATGCTATTGGGTTCAAGATGAGAAATGAAAGCAAAGTTACCACATAGGTCATGGAGTTTGGAGCGAGTTGTTACCCCTTTAGATGCATCACCTAAGATGAGCTCCTTGGGATGATTTGTAGCGTATCTCCAAGCTTTAGAAAGCGGTTGAGAGCTTTCCTCTTTATCCTCTTGAACATCACCAATTGATTCTAGCTTTTCTTCTTGAGCGGGTGAGTCCTTCAAGGATAGTCTCTCCATGTCTTCACCTAATGGGTCAATCTCTACAACATTCTCAACAACCACATTAGATTCTTCAAATTTAACATGCATGGATTCTTCAATGGTAAGTGAAGATCTATTGAATACTCTATAAGCTTTACTAGTTGTAGAATATCCAACAAAGATTGCTTCATAAGCCTTAGCATCAAACTTACCCAAGTTTTCTTTAGTGTTCAGAACAAAACACTTGCATCCAAAAACTTTGAAATATGCAACATTAGGTTTTCTAGAATGATACATTTCAAAAGAAGTTTTGGAAGAATTTTACACAAATAAATACGATTTGATATATTGCATGCGGTGTTTACGGCCTCGGCCCATAAATATTGAGGGAGGTCATACTCACTTATCATTGTCCTAGCCATCTCTTGAAGTGTTCTATTTTTCCTTTCTACAACTCCATTTTGTTGTGGAGTTCTAGGACAAGACATTTCATGCTTAATTCCCTTTTCATCACAATAAGTCATGAAGAGTTGGTTAACAAACTCACCACCTCTTTCACTTCTTATTTTCAAAATCGAAAACCCTTTTTCTTTTTCAACTCTTTTTCGAAAAATCTTAAAATGAGAAAAAGTTTGATCTTTGTGTTCCAAGAAGAAAACCCAAGTGAAACGGGAAAAATCATCAACTAAAACAAATGCAAATCTACTACCATTTAAGCTTTTAGTTTTAGTAGGCCCAAAAAGATCCATATGAATTAATTCTAAAGGCCAGTTGACATGATATCCTTGATTGATTTGAAGGAAGACTTGGTTTGTTTCCCAAGTTGGCACGCACCACAAATGCGGTCTTTCTCAAACTTCAAGCAAGGAATACCCTTCACCAATTCCTTTGAATTAATCCTAGAAAGATGGTCAAAAGATGCATGTCCTAATCTTCTATGCCAAAGCCAAGAATTTTCATCAAAGCATTTAAGCATTTAGTAGAACATTCCACATTAAGCATGTCAATGATATTAACATTATCATCACGAAAACCGGTAAGAATACAATCATTGGATTTAATATCAAAAATCTTGCAAGAAGTATCATCAAAAACAACTTTAAGACCACGGTCACAAAATTGACTAATGCTAAGCAAATTATGTTTCAAACCATCAACAAGTACAACATTTTCTATAGTAGGAGATGAACCAATTTGAATGTTACCTATACCAATGATAGTTCCTTTAGAGTCATCCCCGAAGGTGACGGAGCCACCTTCCATGTACCTTGATAGGGTTGTAAAGTTGTTGATATCCCACGTCATGTGTCTTGAACAACCACTATCAAGGTACCACCGCTCCCTACGTCTTGGAGCCTTGGTGTGTACCTACATCAAATAATTTAGGACTTGATTTTGGTACCCACATTTTCTTGGGTCCTAAAGGGTTAGTTTCATTAATCCAAACAAGATTATTGGTTCTATTTACTTGGTCGTAACAAAATTTTGCCAATGTCCATTCTTACCACAATATGTGCATCTATACACTCTACCATATTTAAAAGCATAGTGAGTGTGTGATTTGTGAGCATGAGAATTGTGAGCATGAAAAGATTTAGCATGAGAAATGTTATGTGTAGTGTGAGCATGAGGAATCTTAGCATGTGAAACTTTAACATGAGAAGTGTGCTTTTTAGAAAACTTTTCTTCAAGTTTCTTAGTGTTAAAAGCACAATCTTTTAAAACCTTTCAAAATCAACTACTTTAGATTTTAAAGAAGAAATTTCTTTTTCATCAACCATAGGAGATTTTGCCTTACAAGAAACCTTGTAGGCACTAAATTCTTCTTGAATAGAAATGAGATTAGAAAAAATATCATCTTTTTCTTTAGAAACCATAGCAAGTTGATTTTTAAGAAAAGCAACTTCTTTTTGCAATTTAAGACATTCAATCTTCTTATTATCATAAGTTTTGGAAAGTTCAACAAAAGCATGAACAAGAACTTCCTTACTTAATTCATCATCTTCATCATCAAGAGGTTGAGGGGTTACCTTTGGTGTGTTTGCCATGAAACACATATTCGCTATATCCGCCTCTTCCTCGGACTCGCTTTCCGAATCCCAAGTTGCCTTGTACGCTTTCTTTTCTTCCGGTTTCTTTGGCTTGAATGAGGAGGTCATCTTCTTCTTGAACTCCGGGCAATCCTCCATGATATGTCCGGGTCTTCGGCAATTATAGCATATAATTCTCCTCTCCTCTTTGCCTTCAAATTTCCTTCGGAAGTTGAGCTTGTTCCTCCGGTACATTCTCTTGACATTTCGCACAAGAAGGGAGAGCTCCTCATCTTCTTCGTCATCTTCTTCATCTTCCTCAAGAGTGGATGAAGACTTGAACGCTATGGACTTCTTCTTTAGTGGAGCGGCCTCTTCTCTAGCCTTCTTTTCCATCTCATGGGTCTTTAAGTTCCCAATGAGACTAATGAGGTCCATCTCGTCCTTGTCGTTCAACTCTTTCAAGGTGGTGGCCTTTATCTCCCATGAAGTAGGAAGAGCCCGAATCACTTTCCGCACCTTTTGGTCATTGGAAATGTCATCACCTAAAGAAGAAAGAGCATTGGTGATTTTAGTAAATCGAGTAATCATACAATCAATAGATTCTTCATCAATCATTTTAAAAGACTCATATTGGGACCTCAAGAGATCTATCTTAGCTCTCTTGACTTGTGAAGTCCCTTCGTGTGTGACCAATAGATGTTGCCAAATCTCATAGGCGGATTGGCAATGAATTACCCGTGTAAGGTCATCCTCATTCAAGGCGGTTAAGAGGGAATTTTGGGCCTTGGAGTTAGCCTCATATTCTCTAAAGTTGAAGTCGGTCCATGTGCTCTCATCACTATCGGGTGCTACATAGGGTTTGGTCAAGGATTTAGCTACTAAGCTACCTAAAGATTGCAAAAAGATAGTCATCCTAACCTTCCAAATAGGGAAATTGAGTCCATCAAATTTAGGAGGGGTTTTGATGTTATCGGCCATGTTTACTAGTGATGACAAATGGAATGCAAATGTTGATTAGCAAATTTTAAGGATCTCTCTATGGATGTTAAGCCAAAACCTAGAGTCCAAGCTCTGATACCAATTGAAAATCACCTAGAGGGGGAGTGAATAGGTGATAATGCTAATCAATGCACAATTTAAAAATATGATGCAACAATTGCCCAAAACAAGACTAAGAGCCGAATGCCCTGTAAAGGGTTCTGAACTCCTTCCTCCTGATTCCTCGTAAAATGAGTTAGAGGTGCGCAATGCAACCTTGTTGTATGGGACTATGATTGACAAGATGAATGAAAACAAATGAATCTTGCAATAAAGATAGAGAGCAAGTAATAAGAGCAATGAAAGTAAAGCAAGAATCAAGTGCAAGTAAACCAAACGCAAACACCAAGATTTGTTATCGAGGTTCGAGCACCCAGCTCTACTTCCCCGCCTTCCCCAGAAGGATTCCAACCACTTCCACTATCACAAAGATGTTACAAATCCACCGGAGTATCCAACTCCACAATCTCAAGTACAAGCAATCTCTTAGTAGTCAAAAGACCACAAACTCTCTCTTGCAAAATTCTCTTCCTTACAAAGGTCCTTAGAGAATCAATGAGTAGGAATGAAGCTCTTGTGTGCAAGGAGAAAAGAAAAAGAAATCAGAGAGTTCTTGAAAACACTTCAGAAAATGAGAGAGAATTTCAGCACAAAAACCAAGAAACTAAGCTCTTTTGAATGCCTTAAACTTTTGGAAATTTTGATAATTTTTCTAGTTAACCAACCTCTCCCTAAACACCCCTATTTATAGGAGAGGGCTAGGGTTAGGAGATAAAACATATTTAAGGCTAATCAGAAAGTATTAAAACCAAAACATGTCATTTAAACACACTTAAGTGAGAAAAGGACAAAAATTAAACCTGCTCAGAAACTAGCCGTTACTGTTCAAACGGCTAGTCCGGTCGACCGGCCCGGTCGACCGCTAGTACTAAAAAAATATCCGTTGCAGGATACGGTCGACCGGCCCAGTCGACCCAAACAAACAGAGAGCAAAGTCTTGCAGTCAGGCATTTCTCGGTCGACCGTCCGGGTCGACCGTAAAATGTGCACACTGATATGTGCATCTGCCAGAACTACGGTCGACCCGGGCGGTCGACTGGCAAAGCCTGACATAGGCACGGTCGACCGGCTCAGGCAAAAAAATCAAGTTTTAAACAGAATTTTGAGGAGATGAATATTTTTATCAAAAGATGTTTTAAATAGGAATAAATATAAAACATAAATATGGATTTACAGGCAGAGGATTTTGTATCAAAATATTTTTGTATAATTTATATGAAATAAACTTAGAAATAAGATGTGCGCAAAAACGTGTGTGATAGAGCTTCAAACTATTCACTATTCTTTAACAAAACTCTAAACTAAAAACAAATCTAATTAATTCTCTTGAGCAATCTTGAGCCATGCAATGCCTTGCTAGAGCCTTCTCTTCTATGTTCCTTCCTTGATGTGCAAAAGCCTTCTTTGCTTCATGAACCTAGAATTTCTTGCAATAGCTAAGCAATGGCCTCCAAACTATGGTACAAACCTGAAAACTTATCTCAACAAACTAATTAGTGCCATATAGCTCCTATTTGGTTTGTTATCATCAAAACTATAAATAAATGGAGAGTGTAACCTATGGGCCAACAAAAAGGAAATATCTAACTTACAACAACAAGTAAAATACACAACTCATAGATCATCAAAAACTTATTAAGCATGAAATGTAAGAAAGTAATACTTGTAGGTAGTTAGAGTTAGAACCCTCGTCTTAAGATGCCATAGCTCTCGTTTGCACAAGGCTTGTTTGACACTATTGACTCATTTGAGTTTATCAATCAAGTGTTAGAGATTAGTGGGATAGTAGTTAGTTAGCCATACAAATGAAAAGTTAGTTGACATCAAAGTAAAAGAAACAACAAAGAAAGAGGGGTAAAGGGAAAGGGAGTTACACTACAAGAAAGTAAAAGAAAAGGAGTGAAAAGGAAGGAAGTTACACTACAACAAGAAAGTAAAAGTAATGGCAAAGACAAGTAAATGGAAAGAAGAAAGAGAAGTAGTTACTTGTATTAGCTTGTCACCCTTCAAATACAACACTTACACACTCTCTCTCTCTCTTTCACTCTAATGGCTAAACTAAAACTAGAAGAAGCAAACTAAAGTAACTATAATCCTAGCAACAAAACACAAAAATACAACTCTATTCTCTGGATCCGCTTCAACTGAAGACCCCAGGGGGGTATTTATAGGCACCAGGGGAAGGGGGGCCACGTGGGTGACCCGTGGCCCGAAGCGCAGACGCGCGCGCGCCCAAAAGGGCCGCGGAAACGCGGCCCTGCCAGGGCGACGCGCGCTTGGCTTCGGGCAGCGCGTCGCCCAGTCTGTCTTCTGACGCCTTGATCTTCTGGATTTTCGATTTGATGCCCTGGGCTGACAAAATCTTCACTCTAAAGTCAATGGCTACTTGGTAGGCTTTTAATCACCAATTAAATGGTGATTAGGTCTTCTTCTTTATTTGCACACCATGGACCTAGGATCAAGCAAGCAAGGTTTTATTAGTAAAATTTACATGAAATAAATATGAGAATGTGATGAAAATTATGTAAAATTAGAGACTAATCACACCCCCACACTTATCTTTTTGCTCGTCCCGAGCAAAACAAAATTAAGAAAATTATTATACACTTTCACAGGTGACGCGATTGCACTGAGCATGTGCAACAAGCCTTTATACCTCTAGGTTTCCCCTAGAGGAGGAGTGTTGTCTCCTGAGGGTTTCAGCGGATTGCACCCAAAAAATCCAGTAAGTAAAGAAAAGTAGTTAGTTGTTAGAAAAAATTTTGTCATGAAAAAGAACTTTCAATCATCTAAGTAAAAATGACCGAATGATGTAAGAATTAGGTTTAACCCTCATATGTCCTCTTATACTTTAGCCTTCATAAAAGAAGAAACTATGATTTTTCTTTAAATTTAGAAAGGATCTTGTACTTCTAACTCATTCTTTTATTTTGCTTTAGATAGATATGCATAATGTGTAAGTGTGATGTGCTTGGGATTTTTCAACTCAACTTTGAATATCATTTAATTTTATTAATATTTACTTATTATTCTTGGTTTCATTAGGCTTTCTACTTAACTTATGTAATACATATCAAACCGATGACTCCCAAACCAGATGGTCTTAGGGCACTAGGTGGAAAAACACCCTTTAGGTCAAATATGCAAGTGGAGTAGGCCACGAAATCAAGATTTATTATACATTATTGTATATATAATTTTTTTTTTGGCGTGAGTAATCATGCTTCTTGAGGCACAATTATCCAGCTTTTTTTTCCAGAGTTGTGTCTCTAAATCCAAAGCATGTGTGTGTGGGTTATGCATATTCTACTAAGGCTAAATAAAAGGTATGAGCTATTTCCTTATCCCTTCTAATTTTTTAGTTAAACCAATCTTTCTTGTTTATTTAGGCAAAAATAAAGATTCATTAATAAGGTTCCCGTAATTCCTACAATCTTTTGGTAAAGAGTATGAAATTTCTTTTCAATCTGAAGATTTTTTTATTTTATTTTTTTGAAAGAAAAGAAAGAATAAAAGGAAAAAGAAAAAGTGTTAGCACCCCCCCCCACACCTCCTTAATGCATTATCCTCAATGAATGCATATGTAAATGCAAATGCAATAAATAGGGTGAAGAAATGATGTCACCGTCTCGTGGACTCGGGCCGGCCAAGCGCGAATAGGCTAAAGAAATGTCAAAAAGAATGTAGAAGGGTAAGCATATAAACAATTTTTTTACTTTTTATTTTTATTTTTATTTATTTGTTTATTTTTTAGTTGTTGTGGGTAGGTGTATGACGGGGCAAAAAGAGTCAGCACACTCTCATCCGGAGTCATAGGCTCAGTGGTCAAGAAGAGCTTAAGTTTTTGCCGTTCACTTTGAATTCCGTGTTGTTCTTAGGGTCTACAATAAGCACAGCACCGTGTGAAAAAAACGGTGCGCACGATGAACGGTCCAGACCAACGAGTCTTCAGCTTTCCCGCGCGAAAACATGAAGCCTAGAGTTATACAGCAGAACCTTGTCTCCCAGGGCAAAGTGTTTCCGGGTTATGATCTGGTCATGAAAAAATTTAGTCCTGCTTTTGGTGATCCGAGCATTCTCATAGGCTTCATTCCGTATCTCCTCTAATTCTGAAATCTGCAATCTCCTTAGCTCACCGGCCTTACTCAAATCAAAATTGAGCTGCTTAATGGCCCAGAGGGCCCGGTGTTCTAACTCTACTGGCAGATGACAGGCTTTTCCAAACACGATTCTATAAGGAGACATCCCCAGAACTGTCTTAAAAGCAGTGCGGTAAGCCCACAATGCATCATTGAGTTTGACCGACCAATCCTTTCGGTTTTGTCCGACAGTCTTTTCTAGAATGAGCTTGATCTGTCGATTGGTGACTTCGACCTGCCCATTTGTCTGGGGATGATATGGAGTAGACAACTTGTGATTGATGGAATATTTCCGCATTAGAGCTTCAAAAACTCTCTTGCAGAAATGTGATCCATTATCACTAATTATCACTCTAGGGTGCCAAATCGGGAGAAGATGTTCTCTTTAAGAAATTTGACAACCACTTTGTTGTCATTTGTCTTTGTTGGCACAGCTTCTACCCATTTAGAGACATAGTCTACAGCAACCAAAATGAACTGGTTGCCGAAGGAATTAGGGAATGGCCCCATGAAGTCGATACCCCAAACATCAAAAATTTCAACTTTCAGAATCGGGTTCAGGGGCATCATGTCTCTTCTTGAAATTTTCCCAATTTTCTGACAATTTGCGCATGACTTGCAAAAATGGTATGAGTCTTTGAACAAAGTGGGCCAGTAAAACCCACTTTGAAGAACCTTCTCTGCAGTCTTGCGGGGACCGAAGTGTCCTCTGCATGCAAGGTCATGGCAAAAGCTGAGCACACTCCTCTGTTCCTCCTCTGGTATGCATCGTCGAATAATTTGATCGGGACAATACTTAAAAAGATACGGTTCTTCCCAGAAGAAGTATCGTACTTGGGCAAAGAAGCGGTATTGGTCTTGCTTTGTCCAGTCAGCGGGTAATTGTCCAGTGGCCAGGTAATTAACAATGTCCGCATACCAGGGTTCCTTAAGAATGGCCAGGATGTGCTCGTCTGGGAAATTCTCGTTGATCGGAGCTTGGATGATCGGTGCATTCGGAATTCGTGAGAGATGATCAGCGACCACATTTTCTATACCTCGTTTATCCCGGATTTCTAAGTCAAATTTTTGAAGCAAAAGGATCCACCGAATCAGTCGGGCTTTTGCTTCCTTCTTGGTCATGAGGTATTTCAGAGCCGAGTGATCCGTAAAAATCACCGTCTTCGAACCTAACAAGTAGGGCCGGAACTTTTCTAACGCAAAGACAACGGCCAAGAATTCCTTCTCAGTCTTTGTTTAATTCTGTTGGGTGTCATTCAAGGTCCTACTCGAATAGTAAATCACGTGCTGCCTATTATCGATGCGCTGTCCTAGAACAGCGCCAATAGAAAAATCAGATGCATCACACATGATTTCAAATGGCTGGGCCCAATTAGGAGCAGAAATAATAGGCGCAGAAATAAGTTCTTGCTTAAGCTTCCCCCATGACTTGAAACATTCATCGTTGAAATCAAAGGGCACGTCCTTAGCGAGCAGGTTGGTTAAGGGCCTCGCGATTTTACTAAAGTCCTTAATGAACCGTCGGTAGAACCCAGCATGCCCTAAAAAGGATCTAATATCCTTGATGCTTTTGGGTGGTGGAAGCTTAGCAATCACTTCTACTTTAGCCTTATCCACTTCTATGCCTCTCCTCGAAATCTCATGGCCCAAGAAAATCCCTTGTCTCACCATGAAGTGACATTTTTCCCAGTTTAGAGTTAGGTTCTTCTCCTTGCATCTTTGTAGCACTAACTCTAGGTGATGAAGACACTGATCAAATGAATCTCCATAGATGGAGAAGTCATCCATGAAAATCTCAAGAAAACGTTCTACCATGTAAGAGAAAAGACTAAGCATGCACCGTTGGAATGTTGCGGGAGCATTGCACAATCCAAAAGGCATGCGTCGATAAGCAAAGGTTCCGAACGGGCAGGTGAACGTGGTCTTTTCCTGGTCTTCTGCAGCAATGGGGATTTGGTTGTATCCCGAGTACCCATCTAGGAAGCAGTAGTACTCATGTCCATCCAAACGCTCAAGCATTTGGTCGATGAAGGGTAGCGGGAAGTGGTCTTTACGGGTAGCTGCATTCAACTTCCTGTAGTCGATACAAACACGAACCTTGGTAGGCAGTCTTGTTTGTACCAACTCTTTTGCCTCATTTTTTACCACCGTAAAGCCAGCCTTCTTTGGGACCGCATGAACAGGGCTAACCCATTGGCTATCAGAAATGGGATAAATGCTCCCATTATCTAATAGTTTCAGAATTTCAGCCTTAACTGCCTCTTGCATGAGAGGGTTAAGCCTGCGTTGTGGGTCCCTCCTAGGGGTTGCTTCATCGACTAAAGGGATTCTATGTTGCACTATGGCTGGACTTATTCCCTTGATGTCCTTCATTGTCCATCCAATGGCTTCCCTGTGTCTTTTCAGAATAGACATTAAGATGTCCTCTTGTTGCTCAGTCAGGTGGGATGCTATGATGACTGGCAAGGTGTCCTTTCCGCCCAGGTAGGCGTACTTGAGGTGTTCAGGCAGGGCTTTTAGCTCTAGGGAAGGTGTTGCTTTATTGGAGGCAATCTCTGGGCTTTCAATCCTATGATGAGGTACACTTGGGCTTGACGCCCAATCCACTGCTGAATTTATGATTTGGTCTAGATTAAAATCCTCAGCCTCCAGATCAAACTCTGCCTCAGTTTTTGTCTCCATGCTTTCCTCATGCTCACTGGTCAGGTTTTCAATAGAATTGACCTCAAATGTCTGATCATTGACATCCCTAGGTTGTCTTCCAAGATTGAAGACATTGACTTCCTTCATCATGTCTCCAAAGGTCAATCGCATGGACCCGTTCTTATAGTTGATTATGGCGTTGGCTGTAGCAAGGAATGGGCGCCCTAAGATGATGGGAGTTTGAGACGTAAGATTGGACACAGGTTAGGTCTCAAGCACAATGAAGTCAACGGGGTAAATGAAATCCCCGACCCGGATAAGGACATCTGTGATTTCTCCCTTCGGGATTTTCACAGATCGGTCAGCTAGCTGAATGGTGACTCGAGTTGGGCTTAACTCGCCCAACCCAAGTTACTGGTATACTGAGAGAGGTAGCAAGTTGATACTTGCTCCCAGGTCAAGAAGTGCTTTACTGATTTCAGTCTGTCCTATGATGCAGGAAATGGTGGGACATCCGGGATCCTTGTATTTCACCAGAATGGGACCAGACAGAATTTCGCTTATATTGGTTGCCAAGAACACTTTCTTGGGCACATTGGTCTTTCTCTTCTTCGTACACATATCCTTAAGAAATTTGGCATAAGCCGGGACTTGTTGGATAGCGTCAAGAAGTGGCACATTCAATTTGACCTGGTTGAACATCTCTAGCATTTTCACCATGTGCATATTCTTATTGTTGTTCATAAGCCTATTGGGATAGGGTGCTACAGGCTTATGAACTTGTTCAGCAGCTTTGTCCTCGTCAGATGTTTGAGGAGCAGTTTGGGAGGAACTAGCAGAGGTGGAGGCTGGAGTAGGATCAGGATGGACTGGACTTTTCTGTTGGTAGACCTAGTTGTCTACCTTCTTTCCAGATCGAAGTGTGTGAACAGCATTACACTGGTTGATCGATGGATCCTGAATTTCATATGCTTGATTGGAGGTTTTTGGATTAACTAGCGGCTGACTAGGCAAAATACCCTTTGGTCTTTCACTTAGGGAGCTAGCTAATTGGCTCATCTGCATTTCCAATCTCGATATGGCTTGTGAATGATTGTTCAGAGTTTGTCCCTGATTTTGCATAAAAGCGGTTTGGGACTTCATGAAAGCCTCTATGCTCTCCTCCAATTTACTGATTTTCTTTTCCATTGGTGAGCTTTGGGAGGAGGAAGATGGGGCTTGACTGGGAAAAAGTGGTGGAGTAGGATGGTGAAAATTGTTGGAGAAATTAGGCCTGGGAGCATTGTTTGGGGCCCAGGAGAAATTAGGGTGATTCCTCCACCGGGATTGTATGTCTGTGAGTAGGGGTTGTGAGGCGGCCGTGAGTAAACCGCGTTCAGGTGTTCCGGTGGCACTTGCTGGGTATGAAAAACGGGGCACTCTTCAAAGACATGGTTTGGTGCCTGACAGTATGAACAACCCGGATTGTGAGTTGGTGGTGGGTTGATCTGGTTGACATGGCAGGCTCTTTGTTTCCAGAGCCTCTATCCTTCTCATTAGGGTAGCAACCTTAGCCTCGGCAGCTATGGATGATTCTAGAGATAGGAGCCCTCCTCGTGAAGCTATAGATTGTGAATTCCTAGGTTTCTCCGAGGCTGGCTCCCGTTGCAGGGTTTCTCAGCTAAATCCTCAAATAAATCCCAACCCTGATTCTCATCCTTCTGCAAGAAACCCTCCTTGACACATGATTTCTAAAAGGGTTTCGTTTAATAATCTAAGCCATCGTAGAGAATCTGGCACTGACGCCATTTCTCCATGCCATGATGAGGGCACTGAGCTAGGAGATCTTTGAATCGCTCAAAGTATCTCCAAAATGGTTCACTCAGTTCTTGCCTAAACTGCATGATGTTCTTCCTAATGAGGGCAGGTTTGTGAATTGGGTAGAATTTCTTCAAGAAGGCCTTGACGAAATCATCCCATGTCGTAACTGAATCTGCTGCTAAGCTGTACAACCATTTCTTAGCTAGGTCCTTTAGGGAAAAAGGGATGAAACGTAATCTAACGGAATCGTCTCCTAGCTGGGGTATACGCATCATGAGGCACACTTCTTCAAATTCCCTAACAAAGAAGTATGCGTACTCTGATTCTAAACCATGAAATTTGGGAAGAGTGTTAATGAATTGGGGCTTTAACTCGAAGTTATTTTCGTTTGCTTCAAGAAGTTTATGCAAGATGGATGTGAAGTTCTGATCGGGTAAAATCTATCCTGAAGTGACGCCATCACCGATTCTGGATGCAAGGGTAGAGAAGTGTTTCTTGTTAATCTGGAAGTTGACGAATCTCTCACCCACTCTTGCATGCAGCACACCACAAACAACGTGAAGACAACAAACAATCGAAAAAAAGAAAAAACAAACAAAAGAAAGAAAAACAACAACAAGCCTTAGTCTAAGGTACCAGGACGACTCCTAACTGGTCGATTCTCCGGCGGAGGTTGTTGCAGGAAACTCGACTACAAGCTAATCAGCCAGGAAAGGGCAAAGCTCGGGGGGAGGTACTAGGCGGAGCCACGAGCCTAATTACGCCAAACCACGGAGCTTCGAGGCTTTACCTCTCAATCAACTTTCCTGAGACACCGATTTTGCAGGAGTATAGTTCTTGCAATTTCCAACCTCGGTTAATCTCTTAGTGAGTCCGAGATGTCCCTAGGGCCAACGTCTATTGATTTTTAGTTAAGGCTTGGGAAAGTGTGAGTGCACTTGGAGATGGTTTTTGGGCTAAGGGTGATGAAATTCCCACCTTATCTTGTTTATTTAGGTTTTTGCCCTTAATGTCAATTGTGCAAGTGTGCAGTTTATTCACAACACGTTAACATTCAAAGCGGTAAATCACTTCAAAATGTTGGTCCTATTCTATATGAATGCACACGTACCTTTTCTCCAGCACTCTTCAACAGAATTGAAATGAATTGAAATAAACACGTGCCCTAAATGCAAGAGTCTAATCCAAATTTCAATTAAGCAACAAGTGGATTTCTGCTGAATTTATTACACATGCATAAGGCGAAGCATCCAAGGAAACTAAAATTTTAGAAAGCAATTTTTAGCGGCTTTCGACAACCTGCAAACGAATTTGTTAGTACTTCAATCGAAAAAACTCGCTTTTACACGAATTTTTTTCCGAGGGCAAATGAATCCTCGCGCAATGTCCTTGGCCACCTCCTTCGCTTCCCGTGGTAGTGAGCCTCCTTGGTACTTCTCCTACACACAAAAATAAAGAACAATCTTTAGTATTGAACAACAAAGTCGTTCCCTCCCCGGCAACGGCGCCAAAATTGATCGGCAAAAAGCAAGCACAAGAGTAAGTAGAAAAGGAGTGGGTCAATGTTACTGCTTTTGCGATTTTTCCGTAGTAGCGAAGTGGCTATACGGGTCGTATCCACAAGGAGGGAGAGCGATGGAAGCTTGATGCGGCTTTTATGTTCAAGAAAGAGAAAGTTCCTTGTTCGAATAAAGAATGTGAAAATGAAAACAAGTTTGTTTCAAGAATAGTTTTGAATTGGTTTGCTTGTTGTAAAAGTGGATTTTTCTTAATGGTAAAGGCGCATGGCTAACTTTCTACTAATTGCTCCCACTAATCTCTAACTTTTGGAAGATATAGCCTCACGATGGATCATAGGCAAACATACCCCTTATGCATTGGAACTATTCACGTGGAAATCGAGTGAAAGTTCATCCTAAAACTTAGCTTTACACGGCAAAAACTCGGACATTCCTTATCAAGATCCAATAGAAGGCGAGAATAAGGAAGACACGAGTGCACTAATGGTATCGGCAAAGTTAAAGGAAATCTCTAACTTACAACAACAAGTAAAATACACAACTCATAGATCATCAAAAAACTCATTAAGCATGAAATGTAAGAAAGTAATACTTGTAGGTAGTTAGAGTTAGAACCCTCGTCTTAAGATGCCATAGCTCTTGTTTGCACAAGGCTTGTTTGACACTATTGACTCATTTGGGTTTATCAATCAAGTGTTAGAGATTAGTGGGTTAGTAGTTAGTTAGCCATGCAAATGAAAAGTAGTTAGACATCAAAGTAAAAGAAACAACAAAGAAAAAGGGGTAAAGGGAAAGGGAGTTACACTACAAGAAAGTAAAAGAAAAGGAGTGAAGAGGAAGGAAGTTACACTACAATAAGGAAGTAAAAGTAAATGGCAAAGACAAGTAAATGGAAAGAAGAAAAAGAAGTAGTTACTTGTATTAGCTTGTCACCCTTCAAATACAACACTTACACACTCTCTTTCTTTCACTCTAATGGCTAAACTAAAACTAGAAGAAGCAAACTAAAGCAACTACAATTCCTAGCAACAAAACACAAAAATACAACTCTATTCCCTGGATCTGCTTCAACTGAAGACCCCAGGGGGTATTTATAGGCACCAGGGAAAATGGGGCCACGTGGGGTGACCCGTGGCCCGAAGCGCAGGCGCGCGCGTGCCCAAAGGGCCGCGGAAACGCGGCCCTGCCAGGGCGGCGCGAGCCTGGCTTCGGGCAGCGCGTCGTCCAGTCTGTCTTTAGACGCCTTGATCTTCTGGATTTTCGATTTGATGCCCTGGGATGACAAAATATTCACTCTAAAGTCAATGGCTACTTGGTAGGCTTTTAATCACCAATTAAATGGTGATTTAGGTCTTCTTCTTCATTTTCACACTATGGACCTAGGATCAAGCAAGCAAGGTTTATTAGTAAAATTTTACATGAAATAAATATGAGAATGTGATGAAAATTATGCAAAATTAGAGACTAATCAAGGAAACATTAGCGCACATAAATTTCATTGATTTCATAAAATACATATTTTCAAGTATTGGTTCCGCTCCGATCACTAGACAAAGAAGAGGAGTGTTATCAAAGCACTCCACCATGCTACTGTGAATGGCTCATCACAGCGGTGGTCTCTGAATGCCACTGTATCTCACATGTAAGCAAACAGTCGGTGTTCAAATAGTTGTCATCTACGTCAGTCTCTCGCTCGCTAAAAGGCGTCATTCCCGCACAAGGAGAACTTTCTCTGATGCGGAGTACCTTGAAGTTACTGCAAACATGGTAGGTCCAAGCATTACGCCAAGCAAGACTAAGGGGAAGCAGCTAATAGTCAACTCTGACGAGTCTGACACCGAGCTAGAAGGAGTATACCAGCATACCTGCACTTCAACTGGCGTGATAGCCCTAGTGGACTATAATGCCCTAGCCTGGGGCATCAAAGTAAGCGACTCACATTCTGCCATTGCGGAGTCACAGGCCTCGAACTCTTCCGTAGAGAAAGAAGCCTTCGTATATATGACAAGCACTTCTGAAGAAATGGCCAGGCGCTTTAAACAGCAAGCCCAGGCCCAGAGAGAGTAACTCGATATGATTCGTACTCAAAAAGAAACTATCGACAGCCTCAAGCAGATGCTTTCGCAATTGCTTGAGGACAAAAAGAAGAAGCCTAAGGCCAAAACTCATTCCAAGAAGTCAAAGGCAAACAGAAGGAAGGGAAAAGCTCATCTTCTGCACATACTGAGAAGGAGGAGCATTTCAACTCTGAGTTGTCAAAGCCTTCATCCGAAGAGGAGAAGACAACTCAAAAAATACGAGCATTCATTCCAAAAGAATGAGTAAATGGAACAGCGTCTTGAAGCCCTTGCCAGTAGGAAAGGCCTTCAAGAAGTAGGAGCGGTACGGCCATACCCGGCTGAGTGGGATCTTTCCTATACCCTCCTAAGTTCAAAGCTTCAACCCTGCAAGCCTTCGATGGCAAGGGGTCACTAAACCAGCATATATACTACTTCAAGTCTCAGACAGAGAATGTAGTATCAAATGATGCCATCCTGGCACGTTTGTTCATCGGCACCCTAAAGGGGATTGCTTTTGAATGGTTCATGAAGCTCCCAGAAGGCTCTATCAAGAATTGGGGTGATCTGGAGAAGCTTTTTCTACACGCTTCTTCGAAGACGACTCGGAGATTATCATGCCAACTCTCCTAACGATGAGACAATGGAAAGGAGAGTCAGTTAAAATATTTGTGGAGAGATTTTGGAATATGACACTCCGATGTCCTAGCGGTATGACCCAGGCCACCCTGGTGAAAACATATCATCACAATTTGCAAACCTCACTCCTATCTCAGATAGGAGTAGCTGAAAGTCGTACCTGAAAAGTAGTTGGTCCAGCAAGCCGAACATGCAGAAGAGATTGTCGCTAGGATAAGGCAGGAGAAAACAAGCCCAGACCCAAAAAGTCGACAAGGCGCACGCCAGAAGCATCTTTTCAAGCTAAAAGGAAGGACACACTGGCGACAGAAATAAAGTCTTCCTCTAAGCCCCAACCGGCTAGAGAGGGTAGCTCTTCAAGTCAGTCATGTGCCAATAAGCAGTACTCTTTCAAGGACGAGCATGTCAATTCGTTTCAAATTACTTAACAAGAGCAACAGACTAATACTTCCAGAAGCTAGACATCCTGAGGAGGTTGGCAAGGCCGATAACTCAACTACTTCTTGTACCACAGGATACTGGGGCACCTTACTAAGAGTTGTTATGTCTTCAAAGACATTCTCCAAGCTTTGATTGATGTGGAGGTGCTCAAGCTCTGCCCGGAGCAGAAGAAAGTGATAGCAAATATAATGTCATTTCTTCAGTTTGGGTTCAGCCTCCAACGCTGGCCGGAGTAGTTCCCATCCCAAAAGAGAAACTAAGGGTACTTAATATAGATCCACACTACCAATAGGAGAATAATCTCGTACCTGTTCTTACTCCTCAGGGAGAAATCATGTGAGTACATCCCGACCTTGTGGAAGGCCAATAGTGGACTATTGTTACCAACAGGAAGTCCAGGGGCAAAGTAAAGGTTTCGCCTTGCAATGTGGTGTGTGCTTTCTCCCGAGAAGCAGAAACCGATGTCCTCTCGCTAACTGACTCAGAGGAGGAGACAATCGTCCTTGCTGCAGAACTGAATGCACCGCTCGTAGAAGGGACCCGCTCGGGTCAGTCGTATTTGAAGAAATACGACGAAATGGTGGCAAATCCACCTAAACTCACCCCAGAGCCAACCAAGCAATCCGCGAAGCAACTCGTGGAGAAGCAAAAGGAGCTTTGGTATTCCAAGGCCCTCCTGAAGGACAAAGCAGAAGGATCTTCAGCAACTTACCGCTTTGATGTCTTAGCTCAACTGGGCAATATCCCGGCCAAGATCACCCTTTACGAGCTCCTGAGACTATCCAAGTCAACAAGAGAAGCCCTGAGAGAAGCTTTAGCTAATGCTGAGGTCTTCATGATCCGGATTCCGGCTGAACCACAGGAGGAAGATGAAAAAAAGTGCCTTCACACCTCTCAACATGCCCCAGCATAACCTTCACGCCAGATGACATTCAGGTTAAAGGAAAACATGATAGGCGTCTGTACTTCACAGGATATATTGGATCATCTGAAGTGAGCCACATTCAGGTGGATCCAGGATCTGCGTTGAGCATCATGCCCCGCCGGGTCATACAGCACGTGGGAATCCCCACTCACCGGTTGAGCACCACTCAAACTACCATTTACAGTTTCAACGCCAATGGCACGCGCCCAACGGGAAAGATTAAACTCAAAGTCAGATCGGGACCTAAGATCTGAGGTGACGTGCTATGTTATCGACGCCGACACTTCATATAATTTGCTACTGGGATGACAATGGATTCATTGCAACTCCGTCGTCCCCTCTACTCTCCATCAAGTCATGAAGTATGTTGACGGAGATTGAACAGTCCGAACGTTGATCACCGAAAGGCATCCATTCAAGGGAGTAGAGAACTACTTCACAGACTCCCTCCTGTACCAGAATTCTCTGAAGATGATGAGAATCCCTAGCCAGAAGAGCTAGACTCTGGTAACAAAGCTGAGGTCGAGCCAAAGGCAGAAGAAAAATGTCTTTGGGAGCTGAATCCACTTGTAACGAGCATTAATAAGTTCGATGTTAATAGCACCGCTGATAATGTAGGTGAGTGGTATATTAATGAAGAGTTAGATTTAGCTTACTTTTCTGTGTTTGCTTTTGATTTTGTGCCATCAGATACTAGTACTAATGAAGATGAAGACCCCTGGTCGGCAATAGATGCCCTGACATTATTGCATGTACCGATAAGATCATCTCTCATGGTATATCAAAGCATTAGTGATGTGCAAGGATCTTTCTTCTAAGTCCCAGCAAGACATAAAGGCCAAAACTGATTCTTTTCGGAAGAGTCGAGTCCAAACCAACGACTTATGAAGACTCAGAAAGCGAGACTAAACTTCCTCAATTCTCTCATTACGAGTCAAATGTACTTAGAATGATGGAGAACATGGGGTATGACCTAATAAGTGGACCTGACTTGAACTTCGGCAAAGGAAGGAGAATAGTGCTTCGATCCTTCGTTCCAAAAGGGAAAGCCCCTGATTATTATCATCGAACTCGCATGGGGTTGGGTTATATGTCAACTCTAATCCCGTCAGCCTCTGAGTCTGAAGAGTCATTATACCATAATCACTTGTCAGGCAAGTCATCATGGGAGTCAGATGTCAGTGTCAGCAACATCTTCAAAGAATTTTCAGTAAACATGATTTCAACAAGCCACCCGGAAGATGGAGATAAAGAAATGATCCAGGCAGAAACAGATCCTTGGATCAAATACCTAAATAATCACTAGGATATTCACTTTGAATAACGCGAACCACTCACAAAGGATAAGGTAACCCAGATTAATCTAGGAGATGAGGCTAATCTCAAGCCCATCTTCACAAGCGAAAGCTTATCACCCCTCGAGAAGGAAGACCTAATATTGCGAGAGTATATAGATGTATTCGCTTGAAACTACAAGGACATGCCTGGGCTCGACCCTCAAGTGGCTATGCATTGCCTTAATATCAATCCGGATGTGAAGCTTGTCAAACAACAGCAACGACGGTTCCGCCCGGAGATAATGGAAGCAATTCAATCGGAAGTCAAGAATCTTATAGACTCTGGTTTCATCAGGTAAGAACAACACCCTGATTGGATAGTTAATATCATCCCCGTCACCAAGAAGAATGGAAAGATCTGGGTTTGCATTGATTTTCATGATCTAAATGAGGTGTATCCTAAAGACGAGTTCCCCCTTCCAATCACGGATGTCATGATCGACAATCGTGTGGGTTCGAACGGATGTCTTTCATGGATGAATTTTTGGGATACAATCAAATTAAAATGTACCCTGGTGATGAGAAGCATACATCTTTAGGACACCATTAGGAGTGTATTGCTATATTGTCATGCCCTTCAGATTGAAGAATGCAGGGTCAACATACTAAAGAGTTATGAATGCAATTTTTCACAAGCATATACGCAAAACAATGGAATGCTATGTAGACGATATCACAGTAAAAAGTTGTGCCAAAGGCGATCACATAGCAGATCTGAAGACAGTATTCGATACCATGCGGGCACATTAATTGAAGATGATCCCACCAAATCTTTCCTAGGGTTAACCAGCAGTAAATTCCTCGAGTTTTTCATGACATCCAGAGGAATCCACCTCAACCCGAGAAAGTCTGCACCGTCCAGGAGATGCAACTTTTAAGGAATCTTAAAAAGCTTAGAGGATTGCAAGGGTGACTGGCTTATATCCAGAGATTTATCTTAAATCTCTCAGGACGATGCCAACTCTTCATCAAATTGATGAAGAAGGGTGTTCCATTCATTTGGGATGATGCTTGCCAACAAGCATTCGAGAAAATCAAGCGGTACCTCACGATCCACCTGTCCTTACAGCTCTAGTATCAGGAAAACCTTTCCTAATATGCGTTCGAGTTATGGATCATTCTCTAGGGTCTTTATTAGCCCAGAATAATGATCAGAGACACGAGCAGGAAATCTACTACCTGAGTAGAACTATGATCAGAGTCAAACATTGATACAACCCGATCTAAAAAGAATGCTTGGCATTGGTATTCATTATCCAGAAGATGCGACACTACTTGGTGGGCCAAACCATACATGTCATAATAAAAGTCAATCCTTTAAGATTGCTTATGATGAAGCCATCATCACTGAATGGTCGATTGACAAAATGGGCCATGTTGCTCTCACAATATGAGATGCAATTTCTACCATAAAAAGCTATGAAGGGATAGGCAGTGGCAGACTTCTTGGTTGTGTATCCAGATCCAAGGGTGATCAAATTTTATGAAGATCTCCCAGACGAGGTCGCTGAAGTATGCTTGACCTAGATGTCTTTCGAAGAACAGGTGTGGCGACTATTCTTCGACGGCGCATCCAGAACAGGTCCTCAAGGAAATATCGTAGCATGAGTGGGAGTAGTTTCCCACAGAGCTATGTAATCCCTCATGCATTTTTCTTAATTGAGTCATGTTCCAACAATGTAGTAGATCAACAATGTAGCAAAATACAATGCTTTCTTGATCAGGATGCAAATCACCGATGAGATTGGCGTTAAAAATCTCAAAGCATATGGTGATTCAAAGCTCATCGTTAATCAAGTTCGCGGGGAGTATGAAGTTAGACATGAAGACTTGGTACCTAATCATAACATAACTATCCACATGGCAGAGAGGTTCAGAAACTTCTACATCGACCATGTACCTCGCCAGCAAAATACGCATACAGATGCACTGGCATCTCTCGCTACTTCCTTAGCTCTTCCAGCAGGAGCGGCAGTGAAAGTACTCGTCTATAGCCATGACTTGTACTGTCCAAGATTCGCCCTTGAAGACAACCAAAAGCCAACAGGAAAGCTTCAAGTCAAAGAAGCTCTAGAGACTTCAGCAGGTCCAGAGCTCAGGGATTAGCGATTCCCGTATATCGACTATGCATTGTAAGATATTTTGCCTGATGACCTTAAAAAGGCGGCTGCCATTAAAAGGAAGGCCCCTCGATTCTATTACAATGCGATCACGCGAACACTGTATCACTGATCATATGATGGAATCCTTCTCCGTTGCCTGTCACACGAAGAAGCATAGAAGATACTCAAAGAAGCTCATGACGATATGTGTGGAGCTCACCAACCCGGTCCAAAACTTAGAGATCGACTCCAAAGACTGGGATATTATTGGCCAAAAATGATCCCTGACGCCATCACTTATGCTAAGCGATACCATGCCTATCAGATCCATGGTGACTTCATTCACCAGGCACTAGGACATCTTTATCCTACAGCTTCTTCCTGGCCATTCGAGAAGTGGGGAATGAACGTGGTTGGTCCTATCAGCCACCTTCATCTAAAGGACACTAGTTTATTTTATTCATAATCGATTACTTCTCCAAATGGGCTAAAGCTATCCCCTTGAGAAGTAAAGACATCTGACGTGATCAAGTTCATTAAACATCAAGTGGTCTACCGCTTTGGTGTGCCACGATAGATTGTCCATGATAATGGGCCTCAGTTCGTCAGCCAAGCCTTTCAAAGATTCTGCAACAAGTTCAGGATTCAAAATGTGTCTTCAATGGCATACTATCCAGCCGCTAATGGCCTTGCAGAAACTAGATTCATTGTATCTTCTAGAAACTCTCTAGCTTGGCCTCTAAGAAATCTGGATTTAATTACCTGAAAATGAGTTTAATTAAGCTCTTTTTACTCCTTTGCCCCTAGACTCTTGATTTATCTGCAAAGTAGACCAAAACACAATTAGAAATGAAATTTTATTCATAAATCAGTAGGAAAATGTGATGTTATAATGCAGAATTGTAGACTAATCAGTAGGCTTCAGGTTTTTCATAGGGAGAGAAGAAAACAAAATTGTTTGTTGTATCTCTTGCTGCTAGAAGAAGAGGTCTATTTATAGGCTTCAGAACCCCCAGTAGTTGTAACTGCAAGAGGTATTCACGACCACACAATTAGGTAGTTGAGAGATTTTCTCACATGGTGTGGGATCTAGTGAGACTTGGTCAAAGTAGACTTGGTAAAATAAATAAATAAATTTTGAGACTAAAGATTTAGTTTAATTTTTAAACTAAAAATTTTGATAGTCCCCCCCACCCCACTCAAAGCTTGAGTCTCATGGAAAATAACAATAATGCATAATAAAATGAATCATCAAATCATAAAAAAAAATGAAAGTCGGGCAACATCATACTATTAATTTGGGGTAAATATCTTGCGGTCTTGAATTTACCCTTAGTAAATTCATCGCCACCTGAGAGATATAATAGACTACACCTTAAATTAAGCCTCTTTAGCCAGATATTGATGAAAGGCACACACATTAAGTTTCCATCTTTTGAGCGAGGGGATTAAACATTTAAGGTCATGCTCATAATAACCAACTCATCAGAGGTTCCAGGGGTTAGTCCTGTTCCCTCAATCGCGGCCATTACGATTTTTCTCACGTAGATAAATCCTCCAAGGGTATTACAACTGGATGTTATACCCTCCACATTGGACTTATTAAGAGTCAAACTCAACCTTAACTAGCGTATCATAAAACCATCGTCACCATAGAGAAGGGGTAGTAGCAACAATGCTACTGATCAAGGCTTTACCTGCACAGAAAATGTAAAGCTTAGAAATAAAGATTAAGAGTGTGTTAGGTTGCTCAATACTACTACTATAGTAAGTGGCTGTGCAGGTCATGATCCACAAGGAGGGACATCAATAGAAGCGTTTAATAAGTCTTTCTAAGTTACAAAAACTGGTTAAAAGATTGCTTCTTAGTTTTTAAAAAGAAAAGAGAAGCGTTAAGTTAAAAGAGGGGATGATAGAAAAAGAGATGGGATGTTGTTTTAATTAAAAGAAAAACTAAGTTAAAAAGAAAGGATCGAAAGAAAGAATAGAAAGAAAGAATAAAGAGTTGGTTTTTAGAACATGTTTCTAAACTAGGAAAAAGAAAGAAAAGAATAAAGGTTCACTTACCTTTTCAGCGCTTGCTTTACCTTGGTCCGTTGCAATGACTTTTCTTGGTTTGAAGAATATAGGATCTTCCCCATTCTAAATCGGTTTATTAAAAAAAAGTGCAAGCAAAATGTAGACCTAAACTATTACACGCTTTGAGATAGATATCCATCACCATAAGCCATCAGTGGCACTTGCAAGGGCAAGGCATATTCGAGGTGATCAGATTCATTTGGATTACAAGTCACTTCAGAAGAAAGTAAAGAAAAAACAAGGAAAATAATAATATAAAACAGTGATTGATTAAATTGAATAAAGACGAAGAAAAAGAGAAAAATTACATTGATTGTCACTCTCAATACAACTCTCTATCTCTCTTTTACTCATGAAACTCTCTTTAACCTAAGTTATAAAAAAAACTGAAAATTACATTAAAAGAAAAACAAAGATCTAAGTTAAAACCTAAAAACAAAAAGCCTAATTCTAACTCTCTGCTAGAGTGGTGCCTGTTTGCCTCTGAATTTCGTAGTATTTATAGGCAAAATGAACTGGAAAAGAGAGTTTACATATATGGATAGCAAACGCTTCCCCCAATAGAAATAATCAAGCTGAGAAAATGCGGCTTTGGCCGCGTCTCCGCGGCTAGGATCTGGCCATTGGGCCAGATTCGTGCTGCATGTATCTTCCTTGTTTAGATACCACTGTTTCTGCAGATAGAATTCCCTTTGGATTTCTAGATTCAATCTGATCTTCGTCAATTCTTTAGCTAACCGAATAAATCTTCAAAATTTTGATTTAGCTGATCCAGATCTAAGATTATCCTCTCTTCTCCATTAGTAATTATCTGCACAATTTAGATACCAAGACAAGTAAATAGCAAGGGTTATTGTAAGATAAATGTAGTAATGTAATAATAATAAATGCAAAATACGTGTACGATCATACCCCCACACTTATCTTTTGCTCATCCTCGAGCAAAACAAGATAAAAAGAAAAATAGAACTAACCTAATCTAACTCACTTTCATAGGAATCACAGTTGCGCTTAGCATGTGCAACAATCCGTTAAACCTCTAATTACCTTTAGAGGATGAGTTTTGTCTCGTGAGGATTTTTAGCGAATTACACTCACAAAATCCATAAAAAAAAGAAAAACAACGTGTTTGTATTTTTAAAAATGCATTTTGAAAGAGAGAATATTTAAGAATTTTTGCAAAACATCAAGTAATCTATAAGTCATAGGAATACTAAAAAAATTATTCCTAAACTTAATCTCTATTCGAAAATTTGTTATCAATCAAGATAAGGATTAAAACTGTATTTCTCACCTAGTCTTTCAGTTTACCCTAAGTCATATGCATCTTCGTGACCGTGAATGTTTGAATAAGATTCTTCAACTCTAACTCTTATGTCTTATTTTACATATTTTGGCGGTAATATCTCTTAGTTTTATTAGGCTTTCTAATTCGCCCATATAACGAGCCTTATCAGTGACTCCCAACCGAGTGAGAAAACACTCAAAGGACTTAAGGACTCGATCAAATAAGGCCACAAAATTAAAGATTTTTATTGATTATATGGACCACTTTTAGACGGGAATACTTATGCTTTATGAGGTACAAATACCCAGCTTAATCAGAGGATTTTTAATATAAAATAATTTTTTTCTTTTTTATAAGCATAAGAATCTTTGTTCTTGAACCCTAAGTGTGTAAGTGTATTTAGTATGCATATTTCATCAAGGTAAAAATAAAGACTAAATTACTTTTCAATTTTTCTTCCTAGCCCTAAAAATCAAACAAATAATCTTATTTTGACCAAGTATAAGAAATCTTAATTATAATTCTCCAATTCTTTAAAATTAACTTAATTTCTTATAAAAAATAAGTCAAAATATTGTTTCTCTTTTCAAAAAAATTTTAAAAGAAAAAAAGCATATTTATTGCTTATTTTTATATAAAAAAGAAAATCTATGTTATGTTAGAACCCTCCCCCGCACCTATGTCATGCATTATCCCCAATGTATGAATGAATGCATAAATGCATGAAGAAAGGGAAGGAAAAATGTTACCTCAAGATGGTGGCTCTGATGATGGTCGAATTGGGCCAAGTGTTGCTGCCCAATTTAAATAATGTGGAGTTTTAAGGACTCCACCTTTGATGACATTTTTCTATTTACATTTTTACAACTCCTAAACTGAATAGGATCAAATAAACATTAGAACTATCTCGGTTATATGACCAATCTTGGAATATCATCTTGGAGTCATAATGGTTTACACCTTGGTCCAATAATAGAATGTGACTTGGCAGAATGGTTGACTTGGGCTTAAGAATGAAAGGTTTGGGAATCAATACTGACTCGGGATTATGACTCAAATCAAGTTTAGGTTCAAGAGTCAATTTTGGTTCAAGAGTTAGTTCCAAATCAAAAAATTGAAATTCACATTCATTTTCCATCAATGAAATGCGACTATCCAAAAATAGGTGGTTCAGTTTCAAGATCTATGAGTATGAAAATTAATGTGGGCTCGGGAATTGGGTCCAAATTAGGTAAGGATACCAGAGTCAACATAAATTCGAAAATTAGAACTGAATCACAAAGTGAGGGATCGGGGTCACATTTAAATTCAATCTCATTGAATAGAAAACTTGTCAATTTATCAAAGTTTGAGTATTAGTTAAGTTCAAGATTGTGTAATGAAATTGAATCTTGGTTTTCAAACAACATGACTCTTAGGCCAGATCAATAGGGTTAGAGATATCAGAATTGGTCAAATATTGATAAGGTAGAGGTTCCTCATTCCTATAGATATTAGCCAATTGTCTAATTTTTGCTTCTAACCTATCGATGACTGGGTAAAAGAATTTTTGCTTTGAATCTTGTATTCCATACTCTTTTTGAAGTCACTAGATTCTTCTTGTTGTGGTGGGACTTGAAAAATGAAGTATGGATCATAGATTTGAAACTTTTGTGGGTTTATTGAGTCCGTCAAGTTTTGAACTTGTCGCTTGGGCTCATGCAAGGCCATTAAAATCTTTTCGTTTTCAGACTGAATCAAGGCTCCTATTCTCTTTTCGAAATCAGATATCATTTGTTCCAAAAAAGAAGTATATAGAGCTAAATGTCGGTAAGCTGGTTGACCATATGACTCGGGGTAATTGTATCCCCACTGACTCGGTGAAGAGTGTTAATGATTATTCCAATCTTGTTCATAATATTGGGGTTGGGACATATGTTGATTCAGATAAAACCAATTCAGTATACTTGGTTGGTTAAAGTTATGTAATGCCGGGTTGGTGATATCTAAGTCAAAAGAGGTCGGGTGAAATATGGCTTAAGTTGAAAATTTTGTGGTTATAATCCATTTCACACAAAATGACAAAAACAAATAAAAATAAAAAAGAAAGAAAAATTTAGTCTACGTTAGGGTAGACCTTAGACTTAAATGACTCCTAACTGGTTGACTGTCCACACGAGGTAAATTGCTATAATTTGACCACAAGTTAAGCGGCCAGATAGGGACAAGATTAGTGGGAAGTATCTGTGCCTGAGCAACATGCCTAATTGTGCCAAACCACTATTTTTTGAGGTTTCGCCTCTCAATCCCCAGCATTTGACACTGATTTGACTAGAGTCAAGCTCTAACAGTTTTCTCTTTAGGTCAATCTCTTAATGAGTCTGAGATGTCTCTAGGGCCGACATCTACACAATTTTAAGTTAGGATTGGTTTATGAAATCACCTAGGGGGGTGAATAGGTGATGGCTATACTTAGTGACAAATAATGCTGATTAAAAATAATCAACAATAAGCAACAACAATTAAATGAAACTTGCAAGAGAATAGACAATATAAGTGCAAGTAAAGGAGAGAGTAGAGTTTAGAGAGATGTGGACAATCACAAACACAAGTATATATTTCGAGGTTCGAGCCACTACTCTACGTCCCCGCCTTCAACACGATGAAGGATTTCCACTAGAGTGATCCCATCGGATCGTCAATCGAGTACAAGTTCTCACTAGAACTCTTCGGACACACTTGTCCTCTCTCACGGTGCCGCAACACCAACTTAGAGCTCACTAGCTCGCTTGAGGCCGCAACCTCTACAACTTCTCAATTTGAAGCAAATGGTGATCAGCACTTGACCACAAAGTAAGGCTCACAAGCACAACCCTACAACCAAGATGAGGAGATGAAACTCTAGGGATTGTGTAGTGCAACAACCAAGTAGAGATGTAAAGGGGAATGCTTTACGCTAAAAACACCAAAGGATTGGAAAATATGGCTCAAGGAAAAATCTTTTTGCTAAAAGGCTAAACTTTGAAAAACTTTGATTTTACACTTGTAAATCTTGTATTTGAGTTGTATCTCACTCCCACTATTTATAGGGAATGAAAACTAGGTTAGAAAAGCCAATAGATCCGTTGGGAGAAGTCCCAACAAAAAATAAAACAGAATATAGCCGTTTGCAGCCAGTACAGTAGACTTTTCTGCTGCCAGTCGACCGGGCCGGTCGACCGCCAACGGTCGGATTTCCGACCGTTGGGAAAGCGGTCGACCGAACGGTCGACCGAAGTTCCCAAACAGAGAGTGAACACTCTCTGTCGGTCGACCGGATCGGTCAACCGGAACAAATAGAGAGCTCTGCTCTTTCTGTCGGTCGACCGGGCCGATCGACCGATGTGCACACATGCACATTGGTGCATGTCGGTCGACCGGGCAGTTCTGCTCTACCAGCGGTCGACCGGACAAGGCCAAAAACACAGGATGAAAATCTTTTTGAAGTCAGAATTTTTCCGATAAATTTCTTATGATAGGAAGATACAAAATAGAGTTCTAGAGCTTTGTATAACTAGAGTGTGATCATAGATCAACACCAATAAAATTTAAACTATATTTTGATAAAAATTCTTTTTCTAAAATAAAAACCGTTTTGCCAAAGACTTGTTTTTCTAAAAACTGATTTTTCTGAAACTTCGTTTTTCTGAAACTTGGTAAGAAATTTTGTAATGAAAATTTGCTTGAAAACATGAAGCAATATCAAATGTGTGTGTGACAATCCCAAGGTTATCAACCTCTATCATCTCGGTTTTGACAAATAGACTATAAATCCTAACTAAAAATAGAAAATAGAAAGATACAAATCTTTGATATAGTCTTCTCAACTTTGCTTGATCCTGAGCTCTTCTAGTGTGCTAGGCTCTGGGATCTAAATCTTCACAGCTTCCAAATGTGTGAGTCTTGCGATGGAGCCGACAATCAATCTATGTTTTTACCTGAAACTCAATTAAACAATCTTGTTAATACCTAACTACATATGGTTTGTTATCATCAAAACTTGGAGCTAATGGCCTTTGGGCCAACAGTTAAGTGAGTGAGGAGATAGTTTCCGAGCTAAGGAAGGGTAATTTCTTCCCCCACCCTGTCTTGTTTATAGGACAAGCCATTAATTCGTTTCAGTGCAATGTGTACATGTATATAGCAAAAAATACACTCAAGTAACAAATATCACTCAAACATGTTTCCTATGCTACATGCGATGCAGACGTATCTTTGCTCCAGTACTCTTCAACAGTAATAAAAGAATGTAAACGAATTAAACAAATGCCTAGATGCAAAGTCAAATATTTTTTAAGCAATTGCAAACACATGTTACTATTGAGTTAGAAATAGTCTGCAACGTGAGTTAAATAGAGAAAAATATAGCTGCAGAAAGCTGATTTTTGCAATACAAGCACCTGCAAGAAAAACAGGTGAGTAGTTCACCACAATTGCCGCGTTTGCGCTGCAAAATATGCGGACTCTAGTGCTCTGCCTTCTTGGGCAGAGTCACAGAGTTGCTATGTATGTTATGCAGCTCTTGAATTCCTGTAATCTATCCCTGCACACACAAATAGAGAAGAAAAGTTAACCATTAAGTAAATTTAAAAAGAAACTTATCGTCCCTTCATGGTAACGATACCAAAAATTTGATCGGGGCTTTACTTACATAGAAAATGTAAAGTTTAGAAATGAAGATTAAGAGTGTGCTAGGTTGCTCAATACTACTGCTATAGTAAGTGATTATGTGGGTCGTGATTCACAAGGAGGGACTTCGATAGAAGCGTTTAGTAAGTCTATCTAAGTTACTAAAAATGGCTAAAAGATTTCGGCTTAGTTTTTAAAAAGAAAAGAAAAGTGTTAAGTTAAAAGAGGAGATGATAGAAGAAGAGATGGAATGTTGTTGTTTTAATTAAAAGAAAAAGTATATTAAAAAGAAAAGATCGAAAGAAATAAGAAAGAGTTGGTTTTTAGAACGTTTCTAAACTAGGAAAAAAAAGAAAAAAAATAAAGGCTCACTTACCTCTTCGGCGCTTGCTTTATCTTGGATCCGTTGCAATGACTTACCTTGGCTTGAAGGTATTCATAGCATGGCATATAAGATCTTTTCCATTCTAAATCGGTCTTTTAAACAAAAGTGCAAGCAAAAAAGAAAACTAAACTATTACACGCTTGAGATAGATAGATATCATTATAAGCCATCGGTGGCACTTGCAAAGGCATGGCATATTCGAGGCTATCAGATTCATTTGGATTACAAGTCAATTCAAAGAAGAGTAAATTAAAAATAAGGAAAAGAATAACATAAAACAGCAATCGATTAAATTGAGTAAAGATGAAGAAAAAGAGAAAAATTATATCGATTGTCACTCTCAATGCAACTCTCTCTTTTATTCATGAAACTCTCTCTAACCTAAGCTATAAAAAAACTGAAAATTACATTAAAGGAAAAATAAACATTTAAGTTAAAACTAAAAACAAAAAGCCTAATTCTAACTCTCTGTTGGAGTGGTGCCCGTTTTTCTCTGAATTTCATAGTATTTATAGGCAAAATGAACTGCGGGCCAGGAGCTGGCCGTTGGGCCAGATCATAGGTGTATGAATCTCCCTTGTTTAGATACTTTCATTTCTTCAGATAGAATTTCCTCTTAATTTCTGATTCAATCTGATCTTCCTTGATCTTTAGCTAACCAAATAAATCTTTAAAAATCCAATTTAACTGATCCAGATCTAGGATTATCCTCTCTCCCTCCATTAATAATTACCTGCACAATTTAGATATTAAGACAAGTAAATAGCAGGTATTATTGCAAGATAAAATATAGTAATGCAATAATAATAAATGCAAAATACATGTACAATCAACTACTTATAGGATATAAACATATCTGGGTCGATGCTCCACACGAGTATCACCAGTCCAGTTATTTCAACCACATTGAACCTCTTTAATGAAACCAGCTCATATCAAGTAGGTTGAGTTCTCACAGTCAATGGACTCTACTATGGATTTAACCCCAGCTCCTCGATGAATCTAGGACCACACTCTTAGAAAGACTCTTAGTCAGAATGATTTTATATTTTTCAAGCTCAGACAATGGCTTAACAGCCTTTTATTTTTCAAGTGATAATGGTCAAAAGTTTAACTCTTCATGACCACATTTTTATGACTCTTGATACCTTTTATTATACCGATAAAAGCCTTTGGATAATGTAAGAGTCTCTACCCATTTGGGGTATAAAGGTAATTATAAATTTTTCTTTATTGTTTTAGTTTCAAAAGGAGCAAATTATTCTATAAAAGTTTGTGATAAAGCATATATACATTACTTTTGATTATTCAAGTATTTAAGATATATATGTATATACATATATTTAATTTGATAAAGAATAAAAAAATTATTCTTGTCAAATGTCATTTAATCTGAAATATAGCTTAAGTATATGATAGCATACATCATATACTTGACCAAAATATTATGAAATGTACATGTACTAGTGAAAAATTATTTATTATTCATTCTACTTACTTTATTAAGACATTGATGATGTCATAAATTAGATTTTAATATCTTATAAGATAACTGCAAATTGATTCTTTACCGAATAGCAAAGCATCCTAATTTGCCTTGCCATTTTTATTCTCAATAGATCTGAATTTTCATCTTGGACAAATTATCATTGTCTTAATTTAGTGATTACGGTATATAATTTAATTTCCTCATTGTACATGCAACTTGTTTATATTTTCACAAATATATAATTTTTGCGTTATATCTCTTTAGTTTTGAAAATGTTATATTTAAAATCTTCAAGAAGAAATTTAAATGAATTTTAAAAATATTTATAATTTAATTAACAATGAGGCTTATAATATCTTTTTTAAAGAAAGACTCGAAGTACATTACTACGTATAATAATAATCATTTTGAAATATTTTAACTATAGAATAATGCACTCATAATTTCAAAAATTGAAATTTAATACATATATACACACAATTTAATAAATAGTAAAGTTTGAAGTTTAATATTTTTCACAACTTAGATAAGAATTTTCTCATAATTTTATTATTATTAAAATCTTGAAAACGCTTAACTAAAAGGTGTATAATTTTTTACAGATATGAATATAATAAGTTAAATCTATATAAAATATTTTTAACTTGATATAATATCAATTATATCTTATTACTTGAAAACCATTAATGAAATGAAATAATTAAATATTATATTTTAAAATATAAAAATATTTAATTTTATCTCCTAGTAAGTGGGAGATTATAATTTTTTTAACCAAACTGAAGCTTGTTTTATAAAGAGTCCAACATAGCCAAATATTATATCATAAGAAAAAAATTATTTATTTTGGGCAACATAATTTTAATTGACCCCAATTAGCATTGGATGGGGACAAGGCCACTCATAACTATTTAATCATCGTGCACTTGGCTAGGATTCTAATTTAATATGAGTCTAAATAATAAGATTTGCTCATGCAAATATAATGTCACCAATAGTACAATCATAATCATATGTTTTGGGATTTTCAATCTTATTTTGTTCCTCGTACTAAACTAAGTATAGACTAAGATACCAGTTTTAGATAATGTAGCATGATCCGATCATTATTTACATCAAATTCAAATATAAAATATAGTTAAAACTCAATCTAACCATAATATGAAATCAAGAATGATTCTAGACATATTCAAGTATGTCCAAGTGTTAGTATGTATGCAAGGATTATAACCTAGACAACAACATCACTTCTAAAATTATGGTTAACATAAGCTGATGATATATTTCATAAAAGATCATAAATTATTCGGTTAGTCAAACTCCCAAATTTATCAGTCCAACTAGCCAGGTCAGCATAACTCAGGTGGAAGGTTTTTCGCTCTTGGGTTTTTTAATTATAGAACCACATTGAGTATCATTCTTTACTTAAACACCAATAATACGAAATTTCAGAAAAAATATTTACCCTTAAACTTTCTTGTCCTATTGAGCTAGATATCCTTAAGAGTCTATATCTCTTACAGCTACATGCAGAGTAGACAAAAAATATTGATTTTTTTGTTTAATTATGATAAAATATTCACAAAGTAAGAATCACTATTGAAATATTTTAGAATTCACTAGTTAAAAGCTCAGTATTTATTATAATTTTTTAGATAAATTTCATGATTATTGTGACCAAATATATGAGACACCAATTTTTCTCCATATGATTCATACTAAATACTTTCATCAATTCAATTCTAGTATATGTGTTGATTTATTAGCACGATCATAAAGATCTTTATAGCAAATAATATTCTCATAAACATAAAAATTTTAGGACATTATGTAAGTAATAAATTTCAGGTAACTTCACTTTACTCATGTATGCCCTCGAAAAAAAAGAAATATAAGTTAAATATAATTGACCAGTTTTCGCAATTAAAGAATTTCTTTTGTCATTCTTCAAAATCAAATTCTTTTATCAATTTGTCCATTCTACTCAAACCAAAACACCTCTAAGCTAGAAGAAGTTTATCCTAAGCTCATGGCTTATGAAATTTCTCATCAAGATGTTAGAATATAAAGAGATAAAATTTAACTGTCATAATTAAAATTAGAACAAAATTTTTAACCTCTATAATTACAAGATTACTTTTGCATACAGTACAAATTAACTCATATTAGATGCACTTGTCTAGATTTATACACACAATTCTAGCACATGGTATAAAACAACTAAAATCAATTTCTTTCATAACTCAATAAAGAAAATATATGATCTTTACCATCTCAGATTATTGATTAACAGAATAATGAAAATATGATTCTTTATATAAGTAAGAAAATAATAATATTAACATGCTACAGTGCAATAATCAATCATTTTAACTTGCAGGATTCCTACTTTCAGTTTAAGATAATTCACTTGCAAGATTTTAAACAAATAAATTTTTAATCATAGAACTATTTATCTATAAAGTAAATAGTAAGAATTGGACACTTATAACTTCATGCAAGAAAGAGAGAAGTTTTAGCAAATCTTGTATTTATTTAATAGCAAGAACTAATTATTGTAAGATCACCTAGAGGGGGGGTGAATAGGTGATGGCTAATCTAATGGTCACTTATGAACAAATAATGCGGAATTAAAACTAAGATGACCAATTAAAACTTCTTTTAATTAAACACTTATGTATAACACAAGAGTGTTGCCGAATTCCCCTTGCGAGGCTCTGGACAAGCTCCTCTAGATTCCCCTTGAATGGGTTGAGGTGCCGCGTTGGCTCTCTTGGTTGAATACTAGTGTTAACAACAATCCCAAGCAAGTATGTATATCAATTATGAGCACAAGGGAATATATCATGCATATATAAGATGAACACGATAAATTGAATGCAAGATATAAATAGAGACAAAAAGAGAAAGAGAGCAAGAGTGAGCAATCGCAAACACAAAGGGTTTGTTTCGAGGTTCGAGCACACTTGCTCTACATCCCCGCCTTCGACACACGAAGGATTTCCACTATGCAAGATCCCACCGGATCTCTCCTCGGTGCCGCAACACCTACAAGCCCTCGGACTCCCAAGTCCCGTACACACGCAAGTCCACCGACTCGCCGAGGCCGTACCTCTACCAAAGAGTTCACAACCGAACTCCACACCACAACGAGCACACTTGCCCGTCTCCTCAAAGTAACAAGAAAAATCTCTTTGATGATCACAACACTTGATCACCTAAAGAGCACTCTCACTACAACACACCTATAGGAATATCTAGCAATGGATAGCTCAAGTGTGGTGTGAGAAAATCAAGGAAAGAAAGCTATGGAGGAAAACTCAAGAATCACTTTAACACTCTCTTGATAAAAACTCTTCCTTTTGATTGGAAGTATTTGCACTTAAATCTTGTGGAGAAACTCTTCTAAAAGTATCAGAAAAACTGCTCAAGAAATCTCCAAAATCTTAACCTCAAAACAGTTGACAAGACCCCCTTTTATAGGCTGCCAGAAATAGAGCCGTTGGGGTTCTGTCAGTGCTGTCGGTCGACCGCCGGTCGACCGGCCAACGGTCATATTTCTGACCGTTGAAGCCACCGGTCGACCGGCTCGGTCGACCGATCATTTCCAGAGAGCAGAACTCTCTGGAGCGGTCGACCGCCGGTCGACCGGACCACTGGAGCAGAGGGCATTCTCTCTATCGGTCGACCGGTTCGGTCGACTGATATTTCCAGAGAGCAAAGCTCTCTTGGTCGGTCGACCGACCCGGTCGACCGGCCACTGCGCTGACAATGTGCACAGGGCTGTGCACATCGGTCGACCGGTCCGGTCGACCGACTTGGCCTGTCAGCCAGTCTCCAGGTCTGAAAACAGGATTTAAAATCTTTTTATAAAATCCTAAAAATACATAGAAATTCTACAAAAATAGTTTTACCAATATACTTGAAAGAACAAACATGCTTGCACAAAATCAAGACATGTTATAGATGTTTTGGTCTATTTTTGTAACTTGGAAATATTAGCTCAATAACCAAAATGTATTTTTCCAAAACATGTTTTTCCAAAACTTGTTTTTCTAAATCTTTATCAAATACAAAAACAAGATATTTTGAACTTATAAAGCATAGTGTGTATGGATATGATCCACTACACAATCATAATAAAATATCTATGTTTTGATCATAAAGCTCTAAACTTGGTTATGGTTTGAAAAGATATATATATGATAGAAATACCAAAACCCAAAGTTTTTATATTTTGTCTCAAAGAAAATCTTTTACTAAATAAAAATTCTTTTCTAAAAAGAAATCTTTTATGAAATCAATTAAATCAAGAGTTCTATCAAGAGTGTGTGTGTGTGATATAACTTGAGCAATCCACCAACTATCTATCCTTTACATTTTTACTAAAACAAAAATACAAATTCTATACCTAGACCCAAGTCTTCAACTTCTTGAAGTCTTCCCTTGAAGGCTTCTCATCTTCTTGACTTGGTCCAAGCTTGATCCAAAAACTCCTTGGATCACCACATGCAAGCTCCAAATCTTGTTCTTTTATCCTTTGTTGAGCTATGCACCTACTAAGATCTTGATCATGAATCTGTCACTAATTAAACACAAGATCATTAGTAACTATAACTACATGAGTTGGTCATCATCAAAACTAGGGTGAAGGGCCTTTGGGCCAACAATCTCCCCCTTTTTGATGATGACAAAACTCATGGAGTTATATATGCATGGATTAAAGTAAAGCTTCAAAGAAGCTCCCCCTTAACTCATGCATGACAAGAAATAATAGATATGGCAATAAAAGCACATGACATGTATGCAATGTAAGGAGATGCAATCATAACAAAAATCAAATCTTAAGTCAAATCTTTTTCTCCTAATTGCAAAATACAACATATATGCATAATAAGTAAGAAAGACAAATACTTCTCCCCCTTAAGCAATGAAAACATGCATATACAATACAATCTCAAATACTTCTCCCCTTTTTGTCAATCATCAACAAAGGGTTCAAAGTAAAAATACAACAAACAAATTTTCTCCCCCTTTTTGTTAAAAACAAAGAGATCAAGGAGGGGTAAATACAAATCAATCAATAAAATTTATATGCGATATAAATTCATGAAGAGGAAGACGTTAAGTTAGCTTCCCGACACATATACATTACATGAAAGAGGGATGACAAGCCCTAATTCACATAACGTATAATATGTCATGCATAAGAGGAGATGTGAAGCTCCCCCTACACACGTATATCATGAAAAGAAGAGTTGTCAAGCTCCTCAAATTATAATATACTCAACATGAATCTATATGTAGAAGAGATGTTAAGCTCTCCTTGCATATAGGAAATACAAATCAAAAAAAATTTTGAATTTTCTTTATAAAATAAATTTTGAATTTTTCTTAATAACAACAAATTTTGAGATATCTTAGAAAGAGATCATATTATAAGATATCAAATAACACAATTTTGCATGGTTCCAATTGTAAAATAATCAATTTTGAATTTTTGATACCAATTTCAAAAAAAAAACACAATGCACAAGCTTATTATGAAATACCAATTTGAAGTCTAATTAAGCTTAGCATTAACAATCTATGTGCTTTAAAACATACCAATTGTAAAACAAGCACACAACTATCATATATATGTATGAAGAGATTATATCAATAGAGATGGATACATACATATAAAGAAAGCAAAATATGAGTATATACCAAAAAGGTTCATATTGATACCAATTGCAAATAACCAATGATACCAATAGAGAAATAGGCTTAGGTGTATATGTCATATAATCTAACACATGAAGAATTCGAACTAGTTATCAAGGAATAAATCAAAAGGTTTTTCATGGAATATGCATAAATCACAAGGCACTAAAACACTCTAATCCATAAAGTCCATTTAATATTTTCAAGAGATGTGAGTGTACTAATGTTATGTGAAGCATGGCATCATGAAAATTACAATAAAACTCAATATTCCTTTAAATTTTGAATTATCATAACTTTTAAAACCTTGAAAATCATAAAAAAAAATTTTATTAAAAAAAAATGTTTCATAATATATGTATGTTTTGTCAATACAAGAAGCATACATACATATCTCTAACACAATTGAGTCCATATATATAGATTTGCATGAAAGGCAAATGACTCAAGAGGTATCCATGTATATCTTAATGTTTTGGCAAAATAACCATATACATGAAATGAAATCACATGATCATAACATAAATCCAATGGGAATACAAGTTTAAGAATGTAATGATCATCAACATAAGGCTATACTAGTACATCTAATAGGCACAAATAAGCATTCAACCCAATCATATATAGATTTATTTGTGGTCCATAAGGTGTACAAGTGTAAATCCAAGTGTTGACAAATACTAACATCTAAACTAATATTCAATACAATGAAGCATCAAAATTTTGAAATCACAAAAGAATTTATCCATAAAAATAGGATCATGTGCATCAATTGAAGAATAGATAACTAGTTTAAATGGATTTTTGACAAACTAGTTAAAGATCCTTCATAAATATGAAATCATATGTATTTCATGAATAATACTAAATACATAAAAGTTCAAGCACTCATATTCCATAAAGCTCCAAATTATATCTTTTCTTGAAGATCGAGTGTTCAAAGGTTATGTAAGTAGTATCTACATGAAATTAGTTATTGAAGCTCAAATCAAATATGACTAATCAAAATTTTTATCAACCAACACATAAAAATCATTTTTATCAAAACAAATCATCTTAAAAATAATCTACATGGTATATGTATGAATTATACAAATCTAGCAATATGCATACATATCCCAAATATTAAAAGAGTCTATTAAATGTTTGCATGAAGGCAAGAGACTCACGGGTATACATGTATATTTATTAGATTTGAATTAAACACCCTATACATGAAGTAAATCACTAAAATAGGTAAAACATGTATAAAAGAGAATCATCAAAACTAGTCTTATACATATGCATAAAGTGGATACAAATGAGCATGAAGTTCAATCATATATATGAGTCAATTGTATTTCACTATACATCTATGTATGAATACAAGTTTTGAAATATTCTACATCTAAGCATGTAAATACCACATGAAGCACATGAAAAATCTTAAAACAAAATCATGAACATGCTATGAATATGACATAAGTAAATAGCATGAACATAAAAGTAGGAGTTTAGAGGTTGTTACCAACTCCAAAGCTCCAAGTGTGGTGGTCTTTCCCACCAAGATTCCTTGATAGCAATGCATCCAAATGTTTGTCCATCATGTCCATTGCATCGGCTACCAAGGCACCAATCCTCTCACGTTTTGTGAGAGCCCTCACCTACATCAAAATCAAAAGGTGGGGGTTTTGGTACCCATGTTTTCTTGGGTCCTTTGGGGTTAGCATTGTTGTAAGGAACCCAAAATCTATTATACTTAGCAAAATATAAGTATGGTTTCTTATCAAAACAATATTTTGCTAGATGGCCTTTGCGGCCACAATGTGTACAAATGTACACCTTAGCATGATGCTTATGAGTGTGATTGTGATCGTGATGTGCACCATAAGCATGAGCATGATGAGTATGTGCATGAGCATGGGGAACTTGTTTCTTTTGAAACAAAGATTCCAACTTAGAATGATTAAATGCACAAGAGTTCAAAGTTGAACTCAAATTATTCATTTTATTTTTCAAGTTCTTAATCTCATTAGTGGTAGCATGAAAGGCATGATGAGATGAAGAATCATTTTTCTTTTTCTTTTGTGAAACAAAGTCTTTTTCTTTTTCACAAATTTTTCTTTTCAAAGATTTATTTTCTTGAAAAACATCTTCCTTTTGTTTTTCCACCAAATCAATCTTATTTTTCAAAATCATATTTCCTTCACATAAAACATTCAATTTAGACATCAATGAAATATTCTCATTTTTCAAATCTTCATTTTCTTTTTCTAAGCATGCCATTTTATTTTCTAAAGAATCTTTATCATTAAGCATGGCATCAAAATTCTTTTTCAAAATGTTATTTTCTTTTTCTAAACATGCAATGTTAGATTTGAAAGAATCTTGTTCTATATGCATGCAAGCAATGTCCTTTTTCAAATTTTATTTTCCTTTTTAATCATGTCATATTTCTCAAGAATTGTTTGGCAAAATGAAGTGAGCTCATCATATGACATGTCCTCATCATCGGATTCGGAGTTTACCTCAAGGGGGTTATCCCCTCGGACCATGTAGCATACGTTGGAGATGTCGCTTCCAACGTCCGAATCGCTCCCCGCATAGTATTGTTCATTTTCGCCAAGGGAGATCAAGGTATTCCAAACTACAAAAGCCAAATCAAGATTAGCAACCCTAGATAAATAAACATCATTTAGGGTAGATCTTAAAGCATGTAGGGCTTTTGTATTAGCCTCAATGTTCTTACCATTTAAGCAATATTCTTTATTAGTAGAGGCAAGATATACACTAAGGCCAAGTCCTTTGAGGAACAAAGACATCTTAACCTTCCAAATTTGGATGTTAAGAATATCAAAGGTGGGTGGTGACATGAAGTCCATGGTGAGGTGTGTGTGTGTACAAAAATATTGTGATTAGCCTAAAGGAGGATCTTTAACTCTTAGGTTGTTAGACCCAATATCAAGAGCACTAGCTCTGATACCAATTGTAAGATCACCTAGAGGGGGGGTGAATAGGTGATGGCTAATCTAATGGTCACTTATGAACAAATAATGCGGAATTAAAACTAAGATGACCAATTAAAACTTCTTTTAATTAAACACTTATGTATAACACAAGAGTGTTGCCGAATTCCCCTTGCGAGGCTCTGGACAAGCTCCTCTAGATTCCCCTTGAATGGGTTGAGGTGCCGCGTTGGCTCTCTTGGTTGAATACTAGTGTTAACAACAATCCCAAGCAAGTATGTATATCAATTATGAGCACAAGGGAATATATCATGCATATATAAGATGAACACGATAAATTGAATGCAAGATATAAAATAGAGACAAAAAGAGAAAGAGAGCAAGAGTGAGCAATCGCAAACACAAAGGGTTTGTTTCGAGGTTCGAGCATACTTGCTCTATATCCCCGCCTTCGACACACGAAGGATTTCCACTATGCAAGATCCCACCGGATCTCTCCTCGGTGCCGCAACACCTACAAGCCCTCGGACTCCCAAGTCCCGTACACACGCAAGTCCACCGACTCGCCGAGGCCGTACCTCTACCAAAGAGTTCACAACCGAACTCCACACCACAACGAGCACACTTGCCCGTCTCCTCAAAGTAACAAGAAAAATCTCTTTGATGATCACAACACTTGATCACCTAAAGAGCACTCTCACTACAACACACCTATAGGAATATCTAGCAATGGATAGCTCAAGTGTGGTGTGAGAAAATCAAGGAAAGAAAGCTATGGAGGAAAACTCAAGAATCACTTTAACACTCTCTTGATAAAAACTCTTCCTTTTGATTGGAAGTATTTGCACTTAAATCTTGTGGAGAAACTCTTCTAAAAGTATCAGAAAAACTGCTCAAGAAATCTCCAAAATCTTAACCTCAAAACAGTTGACAAGACCCCCTTTTATAGGCTGCCAGAAATAGAGCCGTTGGGGTTCTGTCAGTGCTGTCGGTCGACCGCCGGTCGACCGGCCAACGGTCATATTTCTGACCGTTGAAGCCACCGGTCGACCGGCTCGGTCGACCGATCATTTCCAGAGAGCAGAACTCTCTGGAGCGGTCGACCGCCGGTCGACCGGACCACTGGAGCAGAGGGCATTCTCTCTATCGGTCGACCGGTTCGGTCGACTGATATTTCCAGAGAGCAAAGCTCTCTTGGTCGGTCGACCGACCCGGTCGACCGGCCACTGCGCTGACAATGTGCACAGGGCTGTGCACATCGGTCGACCGGTCCGGTCGACCGACTTGGCCTGTCAGCCAGTCTCCAGGTCTGAAAACAGGATTTAAAATCTTTTTATAAAATCCTAAAAATACATAGAAATTCTACAAAAATAGTTTTACCAATATACTTGAAAGAACAAACATGCTTGCACAAAATCAAGACATGTTATAGATGTTTTGGTCTATTTTTGTAACTTGGAAATATTAGCTCAATAACCAAAATGTATTTTTCCAAAACATGTTTTTCCAAAACTTGTTTTTCTAAATCTTTATCAAATACAAAAACAAGATATTTTGAACTTATAAAGCATAGTGTGTATGGATATGATCCACTACACAATCATAATAAAATATCTATGTTTTGATCATAAAGCTCTAAACTTGGTTATGGTTTGAAAAGATATATATATGATAGAAATACCAAAACCCAAAGTTTTTATATTTTGTCTCAAAGAAAATCTTTTACTAAATAAAAATTCTTTTCTAAAAAGAAATCTTTTATGAAATCAATTAAATCAAGAGTTCTATCAAGAGTGTGTGTGTGTGATATAACTTGAGCAATCCACCAACTATCTATCCTTTACATTTTTACTAAAACAAAAATACAAATTCTATACCTAGACCCAAGTCTTCAACTTCTTGAAGTCTTCCCTTGAAGGCTTCTCATCTTCTTGACTTGGTCCAAGCTTGATCCAAAAACTCCTTGGATCACCACATGCAAGCTCCAAATCTTGTTCTTTTATCCTTTGTTGAGCTATGCACCTACTAAGATCTTGATCATGAATCTGTCACTAATTAAACACAAGATCATTAGTAACTATAACTACATGAGTTGATCATCATCAAAACTAGGGTGAAGGGCCTGTGGGCCAACAATTATTTGCAAGAAACCAATAGTTAGCTAAGATAACTACTATTAATAATTTGTAAGAATTTGAAAAGCTTGTAAAATTTGAACCGTAATTTTGTAAAAATCTAAAATTATAAGAAATTGAATAGTAATTTTGGTAGAAGTTGAATTAAGTAAAACTTATAAGAATCTTGAAAAATAACTCTGAAATAATTTAAACTTATAAGAATTTTGCAAAAAGTAATTATTGCAGGAAACAAGTATAATTAAATAATCAATTTGCGAAAGCTAATTTTTGTAGAAATTAGTGAACAAGATTGTAGAAATTAATTTACAAGAGATTGAAAAGGTAGGAACTTGAAAATAATTATTTGCAAGAATTTGTAAAAATAATTTATTTGTAAGAATTCGAACTTGTAGCAATTTGTATAATTATTTTCAGAATAAACAAGTCTTTGTAGGGAATCAATTAATTCGCATAGTAATAAGCAATTTAATTTGCAAAGAAATAATTGTTTAATTGCAAGAATTAATCTACTAACTACTAACAAAACTAAACAATTAGTTGGTAGGAAATAGGCATTTTAATTTCCTATATCATGAAACTACCTTTAACTAATTGATTAGTTACCTTGCAGATTAAAATAAGTTTTTAATAATTTAAATTTGAAAGACAATAAGTTTCCAAGAATTCAACAACTAACTAATCACATGCAATAATAAATCTAATTAGTTATTTGAAACAATTTGATTAAAATTTTGTTTTGCAAGAAATTAACTAATCTTGTCCTAATCAAATAATTATACCATGAAATATTAGTGCAAGAATATTTTTCTACTTAATTAACTTGTAGGAAATAGAACATGAAGCAAATTTGTCTTCTAGATTGTTGTATTTTATTCACTAATCCCCTCAAAAATCACGTAACAGTTTTAACTTAGAAAATAAGACCAATTAAAGTTATATCAATTCCTAATCATGCAACTATTTCAAAATAAGAACAGATAGAGTAATATAGCTGATCTGGGAGATGTAGTCATGCTATACATTGCCCTAGAAGACAAAATGACCTGTTCTATCGCCCGGACGTTGGATTAGCTTCGTCAACTAGCGGTAAAAATTCCCCCAGAATCACCGACACCTAGGATCCAGCGCTATCTCAGACCTCTGCTCAGATGAAGAAGTTATCCAGAAAATGAAGACAAAAAACAAAAAAATTTCTTTAACACTGAGGTCATTTTCATGAAGAGTAAACTTCAGGTTTTTCACAGGGAGAGAAGAAAATAAAATTGTGTGTTGTATCTCTTGATGCTGAAAGGAGAGGTCTATTTATATGTTTCAGACCCCGTTAGTATAACCACAAGAGATATTCACGACCATACAATCAGGTAGTTAAGAGATTTTCTCACATGATGTAGAATCTAGTGAGACTCCGTCAAAGTTAACTTGGTAAAATAAATAAGTTTTGAAACTAAAGCTTTTAATTAATTTTTGAACTAAAAATTCCATCAAACATCCCATCTCTCTTCATTCTCTTTCAAATTTGGACAAATAAACACATTAAAAGAAAGAAAGAAATTTCTTCCAACTTTTCTTTATTCATTTTCTCTTCATCTCTCTTCCACCTCTTCCAAAATCCGATCAAGGTAATATGTAAAACTATAAAAATGGAATTCTATGCTTTTGGTGGCTCCCTGACAAAAATGCTCTCTATACTCATCTCTTATACTATTCACACTTTTTCTGACGGCAAAAATCTAGATATATTTCATATAAGTAATTATAATAATTTAGTACTTGTAAGCACAATATAAATGTTGTGTGCAATGCCTTTATATGGGTTTATGATAGAATTAATAAAGTGAGGAGTAGTTTCCTGTGAAAGGGAAGTAGAGATATTTCTCCTTGTGCTTGTCCCGTTGACTGGAAAGAAGTTTGTAAGTCAAGGGTATTGGGAATATGAAGAATATATATGTGAATCTTTGAATTGAATTACGGCGAGATCCGTTGATGGAATCAATTGGATAATGGTTGGAGTGTGTTCTTCTTCCATTGGGGATGAACGTGGTATATTCACATGTTCAATTCCGACTTCGAATGAATGAGATATTCAAGTGTAAAGTTTGCCTAATTCAAAGCCAAAATGGGACTAAAGGTAGCTAAAAGCATTTAGTCCCATATTGGCCATGAAATGGAAGTTTGAAGTGTTTAAATAGAGAAAAAGGGGAACAAAGGGTGTGCCCTTTGGGTACTTGGAGTTTTCGCGCGCGATTGGGAGGAAACTATGCCCACACATGCGCGCGCGCGCCGCTGGCGGCGGCAGCCGGGACCGGGACCAGGTTCGGGTTCCCTACCCGGTCCGGTTCTTTTGAACCGGGTACGGGTTACGCGGAGCATACCCGCTCCGCCATCTGGATCCGAACCGCCCCGCGCAACGGCTGTCAGCCAACCGCTGCGGACAGTTCTGCGGTTGACCCGCTGCGATTGAAACGAACCGTTGCAACGGTTCAGACCGAACCGTTGCAACTGTTCGGTAGGGTTCAGACCAAAATACCCCTCCAGGAGCGCTATAAATAGCGCTCCATTTCTCTCAATCTAAACACACCAACACAGAACAAACTCACTCTGCGTTCTGAAGTGAGAATCTCCCTCTCTCTCTCTCTGTATTGAAGTAACTTCCAAAGGGAAGTGGGAAATCTGCAACTCGTTTTCGAAGCGACTTCCAAGAGATTCTGCAAAATTCGTTCTGAAAGAGGGCTCAGAAAATTCAACAGATTCTTTAATAGAATTGTTGTCTGAATCTGGGACTTCCAAAGAAGAATATTCTTCTACCTTCCTCCTTCCTCTACAGTGGGTGCTCCTCCAAAGTAAAGACAAATATTCTCTCAAAATTTGTCTTAGTCCCGCTGCTTCAATAATCCTGTGAAGGTACTGGTTAACTACGGTTCGACCGTACGGTGATTTGGTAGTGCTATCCAAATACCGTGAAGGAGTGTTGTATCTTAGGAGACCAGCGTCCAGTAACCCGTTAGCACCGGTGTGGGGGACGTAATTGTCTTAAGGAGATTCGCTTTAAGCGTACCTTACTCCAAGTACTGTATAAGTGAATTAATTATCTTTATTCAGGGGATATTCAGTATATTGAGACTGACTTATACCAGTCTAATTGGTGTTTAACCAAGGAAGGTAATTGAAAGGTGGTTCTTTAATTAAGGAACGTTCTATTGAAAGGAAAACCTCCCACCTGACATTAACCGACCTGGCCAATTAGATCGGTGATATTTCAGTAATATTGATTAGTTGTCAAATTGATCCTAGACACCAACAATCTTAAGACAATTAACATATTGAAGTTTCTTACTTCTGTTCTGCTTGAAATTGCAGAAAATGTCTGAGACTAATCAAGATAGCTCAAGCAAGGCACCAAACATGCAGCTACAAGCTTTGATGCCTACTCCACTTCCTAACCCGAAGCCGGAGAAGCCAGAAAAATTTGATGGCACAGAATTCAAGAGGTGACAACAGAAGATGATCTTCTACTTGACCACTCTGTATCTGGCCAAATTCCTGCAAGAAGATCCATCAGAACCCGGAACTGATCGGGACGCAGTCCTTGCAGTCGATGCATGGACTCAAAGTGACTTCCTTTGCCGAAATTATATTTTGAATGGACTGGATGACTCTCTTTACAATGTCTACAGTCCTATCACAACGGCAAAGAAGTTATGGGCCAATCTTGATAAGAAATATAAGACTGAGGATGCTGGTACCAAGAAGTTCGTCGTAGGACGATTTTTGGAGTACAAAATGGTGGACAACAAGACTGTGATCAGTCAGGTGCAAGAGTTCCAACTTATCTTGCACGAGATAGAAGCCGAAAGTATGATTCTACCTAAAACTTTTCAGGTTGCTACTATCGTGGAGAAACTCCCACCTGCATGGAGAGATTTCAAGAACTACCTAAAGCACAAGCAAAAGGAGCTGAAGTTGGAAGATCTCATTGTGAGGCTTCGAATTGAGGAGGACAACCGAAAGTCCGAGAAAAGGGGCAGTAAGAACTCCTATGAAGCTAAAGCCAATGTGATCGAAGACTCAAAGGGAAAAGCGTCTACTTTCAAAGGCTTAAAGCGGAAGAAGACTTCCCAGGGGTACAAAAAAAAGGTCCAAGCAGGCAAGAACATGCGCTTCAAGGGAACCTGCTACATCTGCAACAAAGAGGGGCATAAGGCGAATGAATGTCGCAGCCGTCTCAAAAAGAACAAGAAGAACTATCCACAGGCAAACTTGACCGACCATGCGTCGCCAAGCCTTTCAGCTGTGGTGTCAGAAGTGAATCAAACAACTAACAATAAGGATTGGTGGGTAGACACTGGGGCTACTCGGAACATTTGCTCTGAGAAATTATTATTCTCTGAATATCAAAAATTAGAGCAAGATGAGCAACTATTTATGGGAAACTCAGCCGTCTCCAAGGTTGAAGGAAAAGGCAAGGTCATCCTGAAGTGGACATCTGGGAAAGAGCTTACTCTGAACGATGTGCTACATGTTCCAGATATCCACAAGAATCTGATCTCTGGATCAATACTTAGTAAGAAAGGATTTAGAATGGTTTTTGAATCAGATAAATTTGTACTTACTAAGGGTGGGATGTATGTGGGAAAGGGTTATCTTGTTGATGGACTTTTTAAAGCCAATGTTGCAGTGGTAGACAAAAAGTCTGTGTATTTGTACCCGAAGCTTATAAATAAAGAAAAATCTTCTGTTTATTTGCTTGAGTCTCCTACTTTATGGCATGCTAGATTAGGGCATGTAAATTACAAGTCATTAAAAAACTTGTCTAATCTAGGATATATTCCTAAACTCAACTTGGAAGAAATTCGCAAGTGTGAGATTTGTGTTGAGCCCAAGTTAGCGAAAATTTTATTTCACTCAATTGATCGAAATACAGAACCTTTAGGGTTAATTCATAGCGATCTGTGTGACTTGAAGTTTATGCCAACTAGAGGCGGGAAAAAGTATTTTATTACTTTTATTGATGACTATACAAGATACTGTTATGTGTATCTTTTAAACAGTAAAGATGAAGCAATGAATATGTTTATAACATATAAAGCCGAAGTTGAGAATCAACTCAACAAGAAAATCAAGATTCTAAAATCTGATAGAGGCGGAGAATATGAATCAAATGATTTTAGTGAGTTATGTGCTAAATTTGGTATAATCCATCAAACTACAGCACCATATACTCCTCAGCAAAATGGAATTGCTGAACGGAAGAACAGAACTTTGAAAGAGATGGTTAATTCCATGCTCGTAAGTTCTGGAGCTCCGTAGAACTTATGGGGGGAAGCTCTGTTAACTGTAAATTATATTCTAAACAGAGTACCCCACAAGAAATTTGGTCTTATACCATTTGAGTTATGGCATGGAAGGACACCTTCCTACCATTACCTCAAAATGTGGGGGTGCCTTGCAAAGGTGCTAGCACCATTACCTAAAAAGACTAAGTTGGGAGCAAGAACTATGGACTGTATTTTCGTAGGCTATGCCTTGAATAGTAATGCCTATAGATTTCTGGTTCATAAATCAGAGATACCAGATATTCATGTAAACATGATTATCGAATTTAGAGATGTTGTGTTCTTTGAAGATATTTTTCCATATAAACGGGAAACAAATAAGACTTCTGGGAAAGAACACATGAGATGTCGTTCAGGGACGAAAACCCCGAGGAACCGATTGTTAATGCGGAATTGAACCAAGAAGAAGTCAGAGATCTAGAATCTCAAAATCTTTTGGTCCAGATTTCATAGCATACGCTATTGAAAGCGAGCCTCAAACATTTAAAGAGGTTATGTCTACCCCAAAAGCACAAATGTGGAAAGAAGCTATAAATAGCGAAATAGAATCCATACTAAGTAATCATACTTGGGAATTGGCAAACTTGCCTCCTGGCAGTAAACCAATTGGGTGTAAGTGGATTTTCAAAAGAAAATTAAAACCCGATGGATCTATCGATAAGTACAAGGCTAGATTAGTAGCCAAGGGTTATCGACAAAAGGAAGGATTTGACTATTTCGATACTTATTCACCAGTAATAAGAATAACCTCCATTCGGATATTAATTGCAATTGCAGTATTGCATAACTTAGATATCCATCAAATGGATGTCAAGACTGCATTCTTTAATGGTAAATTAAATGAAGAAATATATATGGAGCAACCTGAAGGATTTATAGTCAAGGGCCAAGAACACAAAGTTTGTAAATTGGTAAAATCCTTATACGGTCAAAAAGCAGGCTCCAAAACAATGGCATGAGAAATTTGATAGTGTCATGATCAAAGATGGATTCACTATCAATGAATGCGATAAGTGTGTTTACACTAAAACAGTTAGAAATGCATGTATCATTATTTGTCTTTATGTAGACGACATGTTGATACTTTGGACTAATATTGAAATTATTAAGTCAACTAAGAAAATGTTATCCAACATTTTGACATGAAGGATCTGGGGGTTGCTGATGTAATTTTAGGAATTAAAATCACCAGAACACCAGATGGAATCAGTCTATCTCAATCTCACTAAGTGGATAAGATGATAGAAAGATTTAAGGATCTTGGGATAAAGGAGAATACAAATCCTTTTCTCCCACACATCCACCTTCATAAGAATACAAGAACTGAAATATACCAGTTGGAGTATTCGCAGATTATCGGAAGTCTAATGTATTTGATGAATTGTACTAGACCCGATATTGCTTACGCACTAAGCAAGTTAAGCAGATACACTAGCAATCCTAGTGATCAACATTGGACTGCGCTACTACGAGTATTGGGTTACGTATCACATAACAAGGAATATGCCTTGAGATATGGACAGTATCCACCTGTACTTGAAGGATACAGTGATGCTAATTGGATTGCAGATTCTGAGGAATCAAAATCAACTAGCGGATACGTATTTACTCTAAGAGGAGGAGCGGTATCTTGAAAATCTTCCAAACAAACATGTATTGCCCGTTCCACAATGGAATCAGAATTCATAGCCTTAGATAAGGCCGGAGAAGAAGCAGAATGGCTTCGACAATTTTTGGAAGATATATCATTATATCAAAAGCCAGTGCCCGCCATATGTATACACTGCGATAATCAAGCAGCTATATCTAAGGCATAAAATGTTATATACAATGGTAAGTCTAGATATATTCGTCGTAGACATATCTAAGGGGTTGTTGTGTAACAAGTGCGTAATGTCCACTCGAACGTCCATGATTTTATCATCAACTTGATGAATTAATTTTAGGATATAGGACTTGCCTATTAGAACAGGTTGTTCAAAAGGATCCCCTATTCTTCCATCAAATATTTTGCTTTTTCCCGGATACTCGGGTTCAAATACCCATGGATTTTTTGTTTGCTTACTGGCTTCATATAATTCAGAAAACACTAATTTTCTCGAAGCCTCTTGCTCATATCTTTCATCAAAGGGTGCTATTCTATAATGTCTCTTTAGCAAATCCCCCGCTAACCCAAGCGAACATTCAAATATCTGCCCCACATTCATTCGTGAAGGTACTCCTAATGGGTTGAAGACCATATCAACTGGTGTTCCATCTTGCAAGTAGGGCATGTCTTGTCTAGACAAAATTTTAGAAATGTTAAGCAGTTGCTCTCAAATGGAATTATCTCTATTGACTTTGTCTCGTCAAAAGATAATTTAGCGGATCCACTTACGAAAGGTTTAAGTGGAGAGCGTATAAACTGCGCATCGAGGGGAATGGGTCTAAAAGTCTAACCTTACTGAGTCAGCTTAATGGAAACCTCACTTAGCGACTGGAGATCCCACGGACTAAGTTCAAGAGGAAAAACTAGTTATGATTGACTCAGCAAGTAAGCACTTGGGAGCTTGACTCCAATCCATTCCTAAGGTGCACATAAGTGCTTTCTACAAGTGGATTAAGGATAAGCTTAACGCTTTTAATGATGCCTATATCTTGTTACTAAACAAGTGGAGTAGAGTAGACTACTCTTAATAGGACGATCACCTATGTGAGTATAGAGTTGGGTCGGCTCTTTGAGAATTTCTATGGAGGCTGTTATTCCCTAAAGATACTCTCTGAAACTAAGAATGTCCAGGGCCAAAATGGACACAACCGAGAACCAAAGTTGATTTGGAAAGTTATTGTGTGAAGCTTGTTGACTTGGCTTACACTAACAGCTAACAGTTCAAGACCTAGTTCACTGATTAGCCAGTAAGTCCGATAAAACTTTCGCTATGGAAGGTTCAAGACCTAGTTCACCTATCCTGATGCAGTTTCTTTTCTAAAGTATCTTTCACAACAGAGTCAGTCTCTTTGTGTGTCAATTCCTTGAATCCCATTCATTGTGGGGATTGTTGGGAATATGAAGAATATATATGTGAATCTTTAAATTGAATTACGGCGAGATCCGTTGATGGAATCAATTGGATAATGGTTGGAGTGTGTTCTCCTTCCATTGGGGATGAACGTGGTATATTCACATGTTCAATTCCGACTTCGAATGAATGAGATATTCAAGTATAAAGTTTGCCTAATTCAAAGCCAAAATGGGACTAAAGGTAGCTAAAAGCATTTAGTCCCACATTGGCCATGGGATGGAAGTTTGAAGTGTTTAAATAAAAAAAATGGAAACAAAGGGTGTGCCTTTGAGTACTTGGAGTTTTCGCGCGCTATTGGGAGGAAATAATGCCCGCACATGCGCCGCGCGCGCCGCCGCTGGCGGCCGGGCCGGGCTGGGCTCGGGACCGGGTCTGGGTTCGGGTTCGGGTTCCCTACCCGGTCCGGTTCTTTTTGAACCGGGTTACGCGGAGCATACCCGCTCCGCCATCCGGATCCGAACCGCCCCGCGCAACGGCTGTCAGCCAACCGCTGCGAACAGTTGGGCGGTTGCTGCGGTTGAAACGAACCGTTGCAACGATTCAGATCGAACCGTTGCAACTGTTCGGTTGGGTTCACACCAAAATACCCCTCCCGGAGCGCTATAAATAGCGCTCCATTTCTCTCAATCTAAACACACCAACACAGAACAAACTCACTCTGCGTTCTGAAGTGAGAATCTCCCCTCTCTCTCTCTCTGTATTGAAGTAACTTCCAAAGGAAAGTGGGAAATCTGCAACTCGGTTTCCGAAGCGACTTCCAAGAGATTCTGCAAAATTCGTTCTGAAAGAGGGCTTAGAAAATTCAACTGATTCTTTAATAGAATTGTTGTCTGAATCTGGGACTTCCAAAGAAGAATATTTTTCTACCTTCCTCCTTCCTCTACAGTGGGTGCTCCTCCAAAGTAAAGACAAATATTCTCCCGAAATTTGTCTTAGTCCCGCTGCTTCAATAATCCTGTGAAGGTACTAGTTAACTACGGTTCGACCGTACGGTGATTTGGTAGTGCTATCCAAATACCGTGAAGGTGTGTTGTATCTTGGGAGACCAGCGTCCAGTAACCCGTTAACACCTGTACGGGAGACGTAATTGTCTTAAGGAGATTCGCTTTAAGCGTACCTTACTCCAAGTACTGTATAAGTGAATTAATTTTCTTTATACATGAGTTATACTGATATTCAATATATTGAGACTGACTTATACCAGTCTAATTGGTGTTTAACCAAAGAAGGTAATTGAAAGGTGGTTCTTTAATTAAGGAACGTTCTATGAACGGAAAACCTCTCACCTGATATTAACCGACCTGGCCAATTAGATCGGTGATATTTCAGTGATATTGATTAGTTGTCAGATTGATCCTAGAGACTAGAGACCAACAAAGGGAACAAGGAGGATTGGGGAGTTTTCGACTTAAAGCTTATGAATTCTTTTTTGTTATGAAAGTGGCTTTGGAAATTTTATACATAGCCTCAGATATTATGGAGGCAATTGGTCTGTCATTTATATTAAAGGACAAGAACATTTGGAATATTGAAGCCTTGAAGGGTTGGTCAGGGATACTCAGTTTTTGGAAAGGAGTTTTCAAGCAATTTGCGATTTTATGATTAGTTCAAATACAATCATGCAGTAATGGCAGATTTTCATCCTTTTGGAAGGATATATGGTGTTCAGATATCAGCCTTGCAAGCAAATATCCAGACTTGCTCAAATTAGCCACTAATCTTGAGATGTCTGCTGCCAATGGGAGAGTTTGGAGAAACAACGAATGGTCATTGGTGTATTCAGTTCAGAAGAAATCTGATTGGAAGTAATGTGGATGATTGTTACAGCTTAATCTCTTTACTTTCATCTATAATACTACACACAAACAAATTCATCTTTGGTTGGCTCTGAAGAATAGACTAAACATTGGGGAGATTCTAATGTATGTGTGTTGTGTGAAGGGTGTGAATGAATCAATTGAGTGTCTGTTCTTATGACAAATCTTCACACACACACACAGGCTTAAAAAAAAAATCAGAGTTGGCTTTGGACCTTTGGACATGTTAGAGGACACAGGTTGCGACTGGGGATGCTGCTAATAGAGATGGAAAGAAGGTGAATGGCGGATGCTCAAAGCCCAACATCTTCAGAATCCCATTAGGGTTCGTTTGGCAATAAGCTTAAGTTTCCCAAATCTCAGTTTGAGAGAGTTTCGTGCACAAAAACGTGTTACTGAAATTGTGTTATAGCTATCAGCTCTCGCACCAGTGAGGATGTTGAGATGATTATCTTGGAGCGATTGTAATTGCTGTTACTTTTCGTTCTCTGCGAATTTTAGTTTTCGCGTTTGGGACCCTGCCTCTTCTCTCTCTCTCTCTCTCTCTCTCTCTCTCTCTCTCTATATATATATATATATATATATATATATAGAGAGAGAGAGAGAGAGAGAAATGTATATCAGCCTGCGGCTGAGAGAACTCTCTCAGCCTGCGGTGACGTGGCTCAATTTTGTCACCCCACTAACTTGCGGCCCGCTTTTAGGAAGAAGTTAAATGACCAAATACCCCCTTTTCGATAACTTCCTTATTGTTTATTATTATTTTTTCCCCTTTTTTTGCCGCTCTTTATAGGATTTAGGTTATTGTATATAAATTACTTTTCGCCCTATTTCCTTACCTCTTTTATGAAAGATCTAGTTTCTACTTTTCAGCCTGTGATAAAATTTTTTTCTCAAAATATAAAATCTTTTCAGATCAATTTTTCAGCCTGCGATAAAATTCTACTTTATAGTTTAATTTAAACTGCGACCTTAGTCAGAGACTTTGGTCACTGTGTACATTTAAACTGCGACCTTAGTCAGAGACTTTGGTCGCAGTGTACATGGTTAATTGCGACCAAGGTCGCAGTGTTGTTATTGATAAAGATGGCCAGCAACTGCAATCTAGGGTTGCATTACATGGACTGCGACTTAGGTCGCAGTACGTTAAGTAAGTGTTTCATTTATATTAACATGCATAGCGACCAAGGTCGCAGTGTTGTTTTATTAAGTGTTGTTTTGGATTAAGTCATTTTTGAATCTAAATGAAAAATGAAAAGTTTGCTGAGGGGACGCGACTTGGAGTCACTCCGAGAGACGCGGCCTGTCATAAAGATTTTATGAGATCTTTAAACGTCAAGTCTACGTTGTCTACGCGTCGGCTCTTCATTGGGTTTAGGCGTTAATGTCTTTTAATGCCAAACCGGCGCTGGCGGTTGGAGACCATTAAAGCCGACGGTTCTGATTAATGAACAATTAATTATGATTATTATGGGCTGCCTATAAATAGGGCTCACCCTCTCCCTTTAACAGCCCATAATTAGACTGTTTTATTTTCGAGAGCAATTGCTCTGAGAATTTCCGCCTTCTTCAGAGTCTCTAACAGGGGCCTGCCTCCATGGATGAAGATGACCCTATGGACGAACTTGATCGATGTTCGTCCACAAGGGAAGAAGTCATAGACCTCATCGTCCACAAGGAAAGAAGTCATGGTCCTCGTCGTTCACAAGGGAAGAAGTCATGATCCCTGGCGAGGACTTAACCCTCACCAAGATCTCCTCGGACTTGATGCACCAGTCAAGCTTGCTGGCAAGGGATGGTCAGAGTGGGTATGGCGGCGGGGGATGTGGTGGATATAGTGGTGGGTAGCATACCCTGTGAGGTCTTAAAACCTCCTCTCTTACCCCAGAAGTGACATCGAGGAAATTCCATGCTCACTGGATAACCTTCTGGTGGAAGAGATGTTCATAAACGAAGGATCGTATCCCGCCACTTTGGAGGGTCAGGTGGAATTGGAGATTCTGCCGCCACCAGACCTCAATAACACCACTGCTCTTAGTCAACAAGGGCTCTTTTTGATGTTTAGTCTTCTTTGTACTGCTGTATTGTAACACTCAATCTTATTGTATAAGAGAGCGTCTTTTGATGTTTAGTCTTATTTGTACTGCTGTATTGTAACACTCAATCTTATTGTATAAGAGAGCGTCTTTTGATGTTTAGTCTTCTTTGTACTGCTGTATTGTAACACTCAATCTTATTGTATAAGAGAGCGTTTTGTATCATTTTCACATGCCTGGAGATAAATGCCTGGACATAAATAAAAATCATATTTGTTTTTTAATAAACTACGACGTTGGTCGCAGTCATGCATTGCAAACAAAACAACTTGGACCAGAGACGACACTGCGACCAAGGTCGCATAAGACTACATTGCAAACAGCAACAACTGCGACCAGGGTCGACACTTCGACCAAAGACTGCGACTAAGCAACTTCTGCGGTGACGTGTCACCTCGTCGCAGTGTTGTTGTTGATTAAGACTAAAGACCAGCAGCTGCGACCAAGGTCGCAGATTATTTTTTTAAGACTGCGGCCAGCAACTGCGACCAAGGTCGCAGTGTTGTTGTTGATTAAAAATAAAGACCAGCGATTGCGACCAAGGTCGCAGTGTATTTTATTAAGTCCAAAAACCAGCAACTGCGACCAAGGTCGCTTTGTATTTTATTAAGACTACGGTTAGCAACTGCGACCAAGGTAGCAGTGTTGTTGTTGATTAAGACTAAAGACCAGCAAATGCGACCAAGGTCGCAGTTTATTTATTAAATCTGCGTCCTGCAACTGCGACCAAAGTTGGCAACCCAAAGTTAGGGGAGGCTTCTTCTGTGAAGGATGGGGTTCTGTTGGATGAGTTGGGCAGGCCTGTCCCAAGTGGGTCTGGATCTAAGGTGGACCAAGTTGCAGCTGCGCCGGCAGTGGTGCCTGTCCCAACTGTGGCTGTGGTGGGCCAGGATTCTAGCTTTGTGGGAGGGACTACAGCTGGTAATAAGAGGTACCAGAAGAAGAAGGCTGGGCAGCTAACGGTGGTTGGTGGCCAGCAACTGTCTGATGCTGTGTGCTCTCGTTTGGTATCTGTGCAGGAGGTGGGTGCTGCTGGTATCTCTGTTGTGGATGCTGGCCGGTTGCCTGTTTCTTGCCCAGATGAGGGCCTCGATGCTAGTGATGTGGGATGGAAAATGGTTGGAAAAAAAGGAAAATGGAAGAAGAAGTTTCAGAAGTAGTCGACTTGGATGTGGTCCTAGTCGACTTGGGTTGGTCCTTAGTCGACTACTTGGCTTGTCCTAATCGACTATCTCTGTTACAGGGAGCTTTGCTGCTGCCAAGGTGATCTTATTAGTCGACTTCACTTTTTGGGTTAGTCGACTAAGTTATCTCTTAGTCGACTAAGTATGGAGGTAGTCGACTAACTTGGGTTTTACAGAGAGTCCAATAATTCCAGGGTTGGTTTCTAGTCGACTTGTGCTGCTGGTTGGTCGACTATTGCTGCTGCCTTACTGTCACCAGTTTGGCACTATATTGTATGTGCTTCCTTTTTGGTTGTGGGTGGTAGGGATTGGTAGTTTGTTGTAATCCTCATGTAGGCTTCGTAGGGTAGGATAGGGTATTTTTGATGTAGCACTTGTTTGGGCTGCTGTAAGGATAGTTTGATGTAGCTCTTGTTTGGGCTGCTGCAAGACTTTTGTAGATACTTTTTTGGAATCAATAAAATTTACATTCTCCAAAAAAAAAATTTATACGGGTGAAGTAATATAATTATTAACTGCGTCCATGGTCGCAGTATATTCGTTTAGCGTAAAATATTTAAAATGAAGGTTTGTAACAATTGTACAGCATTTCAGCCAAGACATAGTAGTAAAAAATGTAATTCACACAATTAACCTTAGAAAACTGATTTATATATATTAAAAAAAGCAAAATACAATTTTTTAAACTTCTAATCCTCGTCATCACCATCGTGAAATAGACCTAGAGGGGGGATGAATAGGTGTGATTGCTAATCTAATGATCTTTTTAAAACTTAGTATGATGAATGATGCAACGATCTCTCAAAACAAGACTAAGAGCCGAATACCCCGTGAGAGGTTCTGAACTCCTTCCTCCCAATTCCCCTTTAAATGGGTTAGAGTTGCGCAATGCAACCTTGTTGTATGAGATAATGATCGATCAAGGCAAGATATGATGGATGAATGGTGAGATGCACACAAGTATTACAAGCTTGAAATAAAAGCACAAATAAAGAAACAAGATCACAAGCAAGTAATTGAAAGCAATAAAGTGCAAGAGAATTTAAAGACAAAATTGACGCAAGGCAATCGCAAACACAAGAAGTTTGTTTCGAGGTTCGAGCCACCGCTCTACTCCCCGCCTTCACCTCCGTGAAGGGTTTCCACTATCCACCGAGGACGCCTTACAATGGTCTACCGAAGACCGGAGCACCGAGCTCTTACAAAAACCTCTACCGAAGAGGTGTCTCCACAAGAATAAGGATCACAAGAACAATAGTGATCTCCACAAGATCACAAAACTCTTTCCCAAACTCTTTTACAATCTCTCACTCTTTTACAACTTCTCATAGTATGAGTAAAGGATTTTTGGCTCTATGAAGTGTAGTGAGAAAAACTTCAGTTGTAGAGTGATATTAGCAATCAAACACAACTGAAAAACAAGCTTAAAAAGAATTGGAATTGGAAGCTTTGAAAACTATTTTTCTTCTCCTTTGAAAAACAATGAAAACTTGGGATTTTTCTTGGTAAATAGTAAGGACACATTCCCCTCTATTTATAAGGAGAGAATAGGTTAAAAACAATTTCTTTACACCTAATTTGGCCTGAAAAAGGTCTCCAACAACTCTCAAAAAGTCTGTTAAAACAGAAAATAAAAACAGATTTCAGAATTGCACCAAAGAGGAAAGAGCCGTTGGGCTCTTGCAGGCGTAGCGGTCGACCGGTCGGTCGACCGTTTGCCCTGTTGGCAAAGAGCCGTTGGACTCCGGTCGACCGCTCGGTCGACCGTTTCCTTCAAAGGAAACACAGTTTCCTTAAGGCGGTCGACCGCCCGGTCGACCCAAACAAACCGAGAGTGGACCTGCTTACAGTCGGTCGACCGGGCCGTCGACCGACAGACGTGCACAAACGTGCACGTCCTGGCACTGGCGCCGGTCGACCGGGCGGTCGGCCGGTGAGCCTGAAATAGGGAAAATCAGTATTTTTCTGACTTAGGAAAATTTTGTAAAATAGTTTTGGGTTTGAACAATCTTAAGTATCATGCTAGTAGGGGTATATGCACATGATCTAAACATGTTATTTATTTTGTAAAACTTAAGATCATGTAAATATCTACTAAGGCATGAGACAAAAATTAAAACATGAAAACTTAAAAACAAAACTTCTCATTTTAGCAAAAACAAATTGTGTATGTGTATCCTAGAGCCAAATATCCAATACTCAAACTTTAACATTCTATTCTTACAATGATTCTAAAGACTTCAAGTTCTTCAAGAGGGGCTTTCTCCATATGATCTTCAAACTTGCATCTTGAGCCCAAATTGAGTTGACTTGAGTCCAAAGCACCTTCCTTTAGGGAAGAACTCCTCTAGTTGAGATAGAATCCTGAAACAAACTTAAACAACAAACATTATTAGTACAAATAACTAATATGTTTTGTAATCATCAAAACACACTAAAAACGGGTGATTGTAACCTTGGGCCAACAATCTCCCCTTTTTGATGATGACAAAACATATAAGTTACTTTAAAAAATGGAAGAAGAGCTTGGAAAGCTCCCCCTCAAATAATGCTATGTAAAAAAAAATGTCAATGAAGAGCTAAATATATAAGGCATTGAAAACACATAGTTTTGTCAAAAACTCAAATGCATATCAAAAACTCAAAATTCAAATGCATTAACGTATACACAATAAACTTATACACAATAAACAACCAACATAATCAACAAACTCATACTTTTTCTCCCCCTTTTTGTCATACATCAAAAGGGTTATACAAACAAAATAGAAGAAATTTATCTTTAAGAATCCATAATGCAAACATTCAACTCACCACAAATAAATGAAAATCTAGCATAATCTAGAGGTTTAGTAAAAATATCGGCAAGTTGAAAATCGGTAGAAACATAATCAATATCAATATCACCTTTCTCATAATGATCTCTAAGAAAGTGATACCTAATGTCAATGTGTTTGGTTTTACTATGTTGATTTGCATTCTTCGTCATGTGAATAGTACTAGTATTATCACAAAATATTTTAACATGATCAAAGTGTAAATCATAGTCAAGGAGAGTATGTTTCATCCAAAGAACTTGTGCACAACAAGCTCCGGCTGCAACATACTCCGCCTCGGCGGTTGATAGGGCTACCGAATTTTGCTTTTTGGAAGACCAAGATACAAGACAATTACCTAGGAATTGACATGTTCCACTTGTGCTCTTCCTATCTACCCTACAACCCGCATAGTCGGCATCCGAAAAACTCTTCATATCAAATAGTCCGGTTTTCGGATACCACAAACCATTTCAATAGTGCCCTTAAGGTATTTAATTATGCGTTTTACCGCTACTAAATGAGACTCCTTAGGACATGATTGAAAACGTGCACAAAGACAAACGGAAAACATAATATCCGGCCTACTAGCCGTCAAATACAATAAACAACCTATCATGCTTCTATAAAGTTTAATGTCTACACTTTTACCTTGTTCATCCTTGTCAAGCTTGGTAGTTGTTGCCATGGGAGTTTTGCTTACTTTAGATCCTTCAAGCCCGAACCTTTTGATTAATTCCTTTGTGTACTTGGCTTGATTGATGAAGATCCCATCCTTCCTTTGCTTGATTTGGAGTCCAAGGAAATAGTTGAGCTCCCCCATCATAGACATTTCAAATTCATCCTTCATGCATGATTCAAAAGCTTGGCAAAGAGATTCATTAGTAGAACTAAAAATAATATCATCAACATATATTTGCACAATGAGAATATCATTTTTAACATGTTTTGTAAATATGTGGTGTCAATTTTACCTTTCTTAAAACCATTTGAAATTAAAAATGAAGAAAGTCTTTCATACCAAGCCCTAGGGGCTTGTTTCAAACCATAAAGAGCTTTATCTAATTTGAATACAAAATCCGGATGTGCAGGATCAACAAACCCGGGGGGTTGTTCAACATACACCTCCTCTTCAATAAAACCATTTAGAAAAGCACTTTTAACATCCATTTGAAACAATTTAAAATCTTTATATGAGGCAAATGCTAGTGTCATCCGTATGGCTTCAAGCCGTGCTACGGGTGCAAAGGTTTCTTCAAAATCGATCCCTTCGACTTGAGTGTAACCTTGGGCAACTAACCTAGCTTTATTCCTAACAACGTTACCCGATTCATCCAACTTGTTCTTAAAGATCCACTTAGTACCAATTGTTGGTCTATCGTGGGCCTAGGAACAAGGTGCCAAACTTGGTTGCACTCAAATTGATTGAGTTTCTCTTGCATGGCTAGCAACCAATATGAATCGGCCTCGGCTTCGAGGACGTTCTTGGGTTCAACATGTGAAATAAATGCATAATGTCCACAATAGTCATGAAGTTTAGAGCGAGTGGTTACCCCTTTTGATATTTCACCTATGACGAGGTCCTTGGGATGATGAGGATTGTATCTCCAACCCTTTGGAAGTTGTTGAGTAGGCTCCACTTCATTTGTTTGATTTTCATTACCTTGAGCCTCTTCTACTTTAGCTTCACTTCCTTCATCATCCTTTGGCTTGTCTCCCATAGTAGTAGTATCCTCCAAGGTCACTTTCTCCAAGCCTTCATCCAAAGCATCTATTTCTACAACATTCTTAACAAACAAGTTAGATTCTTCAAACTTAACATGTATAGATTCCTCAATAGTCAAAGATGATTTATTGAAGATTCTATAAGCCTTACTTGTATTAGAATACCCAACAAAAATTGCCTCATAAGCTTTAGCATCAAATTTTCCTAAATTATCTTTAGTATTTAAAACAAAACATTTGCATCCAAAAACTTTGAAATATGAAACATTTGGTTTTCTAGAAAAGTACATTTCAAAAGAAGTTTTTGAAGTATTTTTACACAAGAAAACACGATTTGATATATAGCATGATGTATTTACGGCCTCGGCCCACAAATAATGTGGTAGACCACATTCACTTAGCATTGTCCTAGCCATCTCTTGTAAGGTTCGATTTTTCCGTTCAACTACTCCATTTTGTTGTGGAGTTCTAGGACAAGAAAGTTCATGCTTAATTCCATGTTCTTCACAAAAAGTGATAAAGGGTAGGTTAATGAACTCACCTCCTCTATCACTTCTTATTCTTAAAATTGAAGACTCTGTTTCTTTTTCAACTCTTTTCTAAAAGTTTGGAAATATGAAAATGCTTGATTTTTGTGTTCAAGAAAGAAAAACCCAAGTAAAACGTGAAAAATCATCAACCAAAACAAATGCAAATCTATTCCCACTTAGACTTTTGGTTTGTGTAGGGCCAAATAGATCCATATGGATTAACTCCAAAGGACGTGATGTCATGATATCCTTAATTGACTTGAAAGAAGACTTAGTTTGTTTCCCAAATTGACATGCGTCACAAACTCGGTCCTTTTCAAAACTCAAATAAGGAATACCTTTCACCATTTCCTTTGTGTTTAACCTAGATATGTGGTCAAATGAAATATGGCCTAATCTTCTATGCCACAACCAAGAGTCGTCATCGAGGGCTTTAAACAAGTAATATTACAAGACATATTAGACATATCTATCATATAAACATTACTTTCACGAAACCGGAAAACACACAAGTATTAGAAATTCTATCAATTACTTTACAAGCTATATGATCAAAAACAACATCAAAACCTTTATCACAAAGTTGACTAACACTCAAGAGGTTATGCTTGAGTCCGTCAACTAAAACTACATTTTTAATTAAAGGGGATGTGCCAAGTTTTACATTACCGATACCGATGATTTTACCCTTGGCGTCATCTCCGAAGGTGACGGTGCCACCTTCATGGTATCTTGATAGGGTTGCAAAGTTGTTGATGTCCCAAGTCATGTGCCTTGAGCAACCACTATCAAGATACCACAATCCTCTACGTCGTTGGGCTTTGAAGGTACCTACATCATTTAACAAATTCGTTGATTTTGGTACCCAAACTTTCTTGGGTCCTTGGAAGTTAGTGTTTCGAACCCAAACATTATGATGAGATGCACTTAGTCTATCATAGCAAAAATTGGCTAAGTGCCCTTTCCGCTCAAAATGTGAATATGAGAACACTCTACCATACATGAATGCATGATGTGTGTGTGGAGTGTGAGCATGTGTGTGTGAAGTGTGAGCATGCCTTGGGGGTTTGCCACGATGTAAAGGTTGTGTGGTATGAACATGGGCATGAGCATGGTAAACATTTTTCTTAGGGGCTTGTTTCTTAGGAAACATAGCCTCTAACTTCTTTTTATCAAATTCACACTTTTTCAAAACAATTCCTAATGAGTCTATCTTTCTTTAAGCATGGTAATTTCATTTGTGTCAACTTGTGGGGACTTCCCTTTACAAGAAATCTTATACTTGTCAAAGTCTTTTTGGGTGGAAACAAGAGTGGAAAGTAATTCATCCTTTTCTTTAGAAAGAGTAAAAACTTGATGATTAAGAGATTCATTTTCCTTTTTCATTTTTAAATACTTTTTCTTAAGAAAATCATAGTTATGTGATAATTCTATAAAGGCTTCTCCTAATTCATCCATGGAAAGTTCATCATTAGGAGAAGTGGAAGGGGTTACCTTGCTTGTGCTTTCATTTGCCATGAAGCACATGTTGGCGGTATCAATCTCCTCCTCGGATTCGCTCTCGGAATCCCATGTAGCTTTCATTGCCTTCTTCTTGTGAGGCTTCTTTGAGGTGGAGGGCTTCACTTTATCCGGACACTCCGCCACAATGTGTCCCGGCCTTTGACAATTGAAGCAAATAATCTTCCTTTCTTCTTTACCTCCTTGTCATCTCCTTCTTCCTTGAAATTTAGCCTTGTTGTACATCCTCCGGACGTTCTTCACAAGAAGTGAGAGCTCTTCGTCATCTTCTTCTTCTCCATCATCTTCGTCGGAGTGTGTGGATTGGTTTTTGAAGGCTATTGTCTTCTTCTTGGAAGGAGCCATGTCCTCCCTCACTTTCCTCTCCATCTCATGGGTTTTGAGGTTCCCAATGAGACCAATAGCTCCATCTCCTCCTTGTCATTGAGTTCCTTCAAGGTTGTTGCTTTTACTTCCCATGAAGGAGGAAGAGCCCGAATGATCTTTCTTACTCTTTGATCGTTGTCAATAGCATCACCTAGAGAAGAAAGTCCATTAGTGATCTTTGTAAATCTTGTAACCATATCATCTATGGTTTCATTTTCTTGCATGCAAAAATTCTCATATTGGGACCGAAGAAGGTCAATTTTAGCCCTCTTCACTTGTGAGGTCCCTTCATGTGTAACTAGTAAATGTGTCCAAATTTCATATGCGGACTTGCAATGAATAACTCTAGCTATGTCATCATCATTAAGGACTTGAAGTAGTGCATAGTGAGCCCTAGCATGGCATCAAATTCTTTGGTCTCTATTTCGGACCAAGTGGATTCATCACGGGGGGTGCACTAAAGGGTTTGGTCACGGCCTTTGCAACTCGACTACTAGAGATTGCAAGAAAACGGTCATCTTAACCTTCCATATGGGAAAGTTAAGTCCATCAAACTTAGGGGGTGTCTTAATACCATCGGCCATCTTTACTAAGTGAGAATGAATGAAATGATTAGCAATATTAGGATCTTTCTAGGGTTGTTAAGCCAAGATCCTAGTAACCAAGCTCTGATACCAATTGAAATACACCTAGAGGGGGGGTGAATAGGTGTGATTGCTAATCTAATGATCTTTTTAAAACTTAGTATGATGAATGATGCAACGATCTCTCAAAACAAGAATAAGAGCCGAATACCCGTGAGAGGTTCTGAACTCCTTCCTCCCAATTCCCCTTTAAATGGGTTGTGCGCAATGCAACCTTGTTGTATGAGATTATGATCGATCAAGGCAAGATATGATGGATGAATGGTGAGATGCACACAAGTATTACAAGCTTGAAATAAAAGCACAAATAAAGAAACAAGATCACAAGCAAGTAATTGAAAGCAATAAAGTGCAAGAGAATTTAAAGACAAAATTGATGCAAGGCAATCGCAAACACAAGAAGTTTGTTTCGAGGTTCGAGCCACCGCTCTACTCCCCGCCTTCACCTCCGTGAAGGGTTTCCACTATCCACCGAGGACGCCTTACAATGGTCTACCGAAGACCGGAGCACCGAGCTCTTACAAAAACCTCTACCGAAGAGGTGTCTCCACAAGAACAAGGATCACAAGAACAATAGTGATCTCCACAAGATCACAAAACTCTTTCCCAAACTCTTTTACAATCTCTCACTCTTTTACAACTTCTCTATACTATGAGTAAAGAATTTTTGGCTCTATGAAGTGTAGTGAGAAAAACTTCAGTTGTAGAGTGATATTAGTAATCAAACACAACTGAAAAACAAGCTTAAAAAGAATTGGAATTGGAAGCTTTGAAAACTATTTTTCTTCTCCTTTGAAAAACAATGAAAACTTGGGATTTTTTCTTGGTAAATAGTAAGGACCCGTTCCCCTCTATTTATAAGGAGAGAATAGGTTAAAAACAATGTCTTTACACTAATTTGGCCTGAAAAAGGTCTCCAACAACTCTCAAAAAGTCTGTTAAAACAGAAAATAAAAACAGATTTCAGAATTGCACCAAAGAGGAAAGAGCCGTTGGGCTCTTGCAGGCGTAGCGGTCGACCGGTCGGTCGACCGTTTGCCCTGTTGGCAAAGAGCCGTTGGACTCCGGTCGACCGCTCGGTCGACCGTTTCCTTCAAAGGAAACACAGTTTCCTTAAGGCGGTCGACCGCTCGGTCGACCCAAACAAACCGAGAGTGGACCTGCTTACAGTCGGTCGACCGGGGCCGTCGACCGACAGACGTGCACAAACGTGCACGTCCTGGCACTGGCGCCGGTCGACTGGTCGGTCGGCCGGTCAGCCTGAAATAGGGAAAATCAGTATTTTTCTGACTTAGGAAAATTTTGTAAAATAGTTTTGGGTTTGAACAATCTTAAGTATCATGCTAGTAGGGGTATATGCACATGATCTAAACATGTTATTTATTTTGTAAAACTTAAGATCATGTAAATATCTACTAAGGCATGAGACAAAAATTAAAACATGAAAACTTAAAAACAAAACTTCTCATTTAGCAAAAACAAATTGTGTATGTGTATCCTAGAGGCAAATATCCAATACTCAAACTTTAAATTCTATTCTTACAATGATTCTAAAGACTTCAAGTTCTTCAAGAGGGGCTTCTCTCCATATGATCTTCAAACTTGCATCTTGAGCCCAAATTGAGTTGACTTGAGTCCAAAGCACCTTCCTTTAGGGAAGAACTCCTCTAGTTGAGATAGAATCCTGAAACAAACTTAAACAACAAACAATATTAGTACAAATAACTAATATGTTTGTAATCATCAAAAACACACTAAAAACGGGTGATTGTAACCTTGGGCCAACAATCTCCCCTTTTTGATGATGACAAAACATATAAGTTATTTTAAAAAGTGGAAGAAGAGCTTAGAAAGCTCCCCCTCAAATAATGCTATGTAAAAAAAAATGTCAATGAAGAGCTAAATACATAAGGCACTGAAAACACATAGTTTGTCAAAAACTCAAATGCATATCAAAAACTCAAAATTCAAATGCATTAACGTATACACAATAAACTTATACACAATAAACAACCAACA